>SJYV01027193.1:437412-511512 GCA_006410875.1 Neotragus pygmaeus
GATCTTCCCCATCCAGGAAACAAATGGGGTCTCCTGCATTGCAGGTGGGTTCTTTACCAATTGAACTACCAGAGAACCCCAAATATATCACATTATATGTCTATACTCCATGAGTCCTAAAAACTGTAATCTTCTAAATTAAACCTAACATAGAAGTTGAATATCTGAGACTGTCTTGGATTAATTCATGGAAGGATTTACATGAGATCTAGTCCAGGTATCCATCTTACATAGGAATCCATGGTATGCGGTCACTGGCCTCTATAAACACTCACAATTATGGGAGCTAATGAGTTCACAGTATAGTTAACAGATTTTTTTAAAGCTCTGTTAAAATTATCTTAATAAAAGTAAAATGCTTCATCCTTTAAAAATTCCCACAGATTTGTCTTATTTTTGCCCTATACATAATCAGAGGATAGTGTTTAATGATAGCTTTCATGCCTTCACTTTTCCAAGTTAAAGTCTTTCCACAGGATTTTATAGAATAGATTTTATAGAATACCCCCAAAATCTCCCTTTCTTTCTTTTCTAGCTGCTAGAGCAACAGCCTGTGAAGGTCCATCTCAAAATAGTGTGCTCAGAATGAGTACATTAAAATGTGGTTATAATTACAAACTACAGTGGGATAAACACTTCTCTAATTAGGCTACAATCAGTCCAATTTATTAATAACAATATCTTAAAGTTGGCAGCCATTTTCCACTACAAATACCAACCTTATTGTCAATAAAACCATGATCATTAATTGTGACATAGACTTCTGGATTCAAAACCAGAACTTCACATTTATATCTATTACTATAAAATAGTATCATGACATCAAATACGCTAATATTAATATCTGTATTCGAGCCTCTGGTATGTCATCTTGAAAAACAGTAAGATACTCTATTTGCCTTCCTACCAAACATATTCATCAGGTTCATACCGTATTTAACTCTGTGGCCTGACAAAGAAGTCAATGTTCACATTAGCCTATCTCAAGCCATCCGTCACTAACACTCAAGAATCCCCATTTAAAAATTTTTTGTATGGCAATTTACATTTAAGAAATTTTGTCTGAGGTTTCATTTTTCACTGCCTTACTTTTAAAACTGGTTTATAGACAAGAATCTCTCCCTAAGAGTGTTTCATACCTCCCCAAGAGTGTTTCTTGATAGTTGAACATGCAATGAGAATAAGTGGTTGTCCAGAATGCAGGCAATGACATGCTCAGTTCCATCTTTGAATCCGAAAAATGTGTCATCAACAACAAATCTTTCGATTTGTGACGCATATACATACATGTCACACAGGATTATGAATGTGAGCTACAAAACTTATGCAATCCCATGTGGAAAATGAAGATACATTATTTTACTCCAGCTAAAGTTGTCCTCTTTCCAAAAAACTTCTCTTTTTTCTACATCAGGACCAGCATTTTCCTACAGGCAAAGACAGTTGCGAGAATTCTGCAGGATCCCATCACAGCCTTCAGGGGAGGCTCATCTAAACCAGGTTGGAGCTGACCGTATCCTCAGTGGAAACCAGAAGGCTTTTCCATCCAGTTCCTCCTTAGAAACACGCCTCCCCCCCGCCCCTGCCCAAATCCGAAGCCAGAGGGGAGTCCGACCAGAGAGAACTTCCACTCATGAAGACAACCCCATAGTAAAGAACATTCCGGTAACCACGTCTCTCCTCCGACCTCCAACTCTAGAACCCGCAGCTAGCGCCGCGCCTTCCTCGCAAGCCGCCTCCCGCGGGCGGGCTAGGGGTGAGCTCCCGAGTTAGTCAGTGCGCACGTGACGCGCGGTGCCCACATGACGCGACCGTGGGCGGGGGAGGGGGACAGAGGAGCGCGGCAGGGAAAAAGTTAAGGCAGACCCGTCAAAGCGCCCGAAGCAACCTGCCCCTTCGCTTCTTTGTCAATTAGTGGCTCAGGGATCCCCAAGGTGTCTTTCAGTACAGCTACCGAAACGGAGAGCGCCGGTCTCCGTTTGCCCCGTCACCCCCTACTCCTACCCGCCCTGCTGGTGATGCCGCTGCACCCTCAAGTTGTTCCTTCCTCTCTTTACTGTCCTTCTTTTTTGTTTCTGCCTTCTTTCCTTCCCTAAAAGCTCTTCATCCATTGCGGGCCATGCGGCTGACGCACATTCAATTGCCCTGGGAGCTCGCCTGCACCGCCGAGGTCAGACAAGGCCGAACACCTACCAAACGAGAGGCGGTAACTGCGCAAACAAAGTTGCACGCTGCACCGCAGCCGCCCCTCCCTCCCACTGAGCCCCCCATTCTGAGCCCCGGCCAAGCTCACTTGCTCTGCCGGTTCTCGATCGACCTCACCCCACTGTCGCGCAACACACCCCCTTCCACACTCGAGCCCACCCTTCCATGATGCCCAGGCGCCTGGAGTGGTCCAGCCTCCCGGTAAAGCACCGAGCCAGCCGCTGCGCTTACCTTGCTTGACACACTTGAGCCGGAGGGGGTCCTTGCAGTGTTTGATCACGGCCAGCACGTCCCTGATGGTGAGCCCCGCCACGGGGGTCTCGTTCACTTCCAACAGCAGTTCCTCAGACACCAACTTGCTTCCGCTCTCATAGGCCACCTTGCCCGGCTTCACCTCTCCCAGGTAGGGGAACTGTCCATTCTCGGCGCCCCCCTTCAGTTCAAAGCCCAGCTGACCCTCCGGGTTCCTGCCAATGACACTCTCATGGACTTTGCTAGTCCAGTGGCTTTTCTTTTTCAAGCTTTTGGACATGGCAGTGGGGTGAGTCGCCTCAGCTCCTGAGGGATTCCTTTGGGGTAGAGGAGTTGGTGCTGAGAGAATGAGGCTGGAGGAGCCAGGGGACCAAGAGGTGAGGAGAGCAGACTTTGCCTTCCTCCCCTCTCTGTTCGGCGCTTTCCCTCTTCTTTGGATGGAGTGTGGTCGAGGAAGGGGGAGGGCGACAGGGACGGCTGGGCAGAGGTAGGAGAGCTTGGGTGAGGTTGTGCTGTCCCTTGAATGACACTCGAGGCTGTGGCCCCGCAGCAGAGGAGAGCTGTGGCGGCGGCGGCGGCGGCGGCGGCAGCCTGAGCGAGCAGTAGCCGAGCTGGTGAGCGGGTGGAGTGGGGGTGGGGAAGGAGAGTAGGGATGCCGGGGGCCACTCCTGCGTGGTGCGAGTGGGAGCGCGCGCGCGCCTGAGTGCGTGTTGTTAGCCGATATCCATGGTAGCCGCAGTGGCAGTGGCAGGGTCCGCGCGCGCTCGCGCGACCGCGCGCGCGTCCGAGTTGTACTGTACAGGCAGCAGGGGAGGAGGCTTAGCGCCGAAGAGGGGGGAGCGGACTAGAGGGGGGAGGGGCGCGCGCGCCGGGCGGGGAGCCGCTTACTGCTGTCTCCGCTCGCCCCCCCAACCCCCCTCTGCAGCTTGACCCGGTAGTGAAGGCTGAGAGAGAGGCAGGCTGGGTCCGCCTGGCAGCCTACGAGAGGAGGCGGGAGCGGGAGAGGAGGGGAGCCGAGGCCCGGCGTGGGGAGGCCGGCAGGAAGGGCTGCGAGCCCAGCGCGGACCTGTCTTCAGCCTCCCGGCGGCCGAACGCAGCGCTAGGCTGCTGCGCTGTGAGGACGCCCTGACTCGGTGCCGGACGCTGTGGCTGGTGGCGCCGCGAGCCTCCGGGCGTCGGATCCCGGCCTGAGAAAGGGCAGAGCCGTGGGACGCGCCCGGCGTGCCCTGGCCCAGGAGAAGGCCTGGGCGCTGCGAGCCAGGTGGAGGCGTCGGAGTTCACTAATTAGACGGGCTTCGTCTCCCACGTTTCAGTCAGACCCGTCTCAGAGTTCTCAGAATTCCTCTCAGAGGAGAGTAAAGTTAGAAGTGCAGGCTGGTGTTCCTGTCAGCGCCCGTAGCTCGGGTGCAGAAGGGAACTTAGCGGAGGGTTGTCTGGTGAAAGGCATTCCAGGCACCGCGGGGCAGGGGCTTCACTTTTCCAAGTTGGCAGAAGCGGGACGCAGTGGGGTGGGGCAGCCGCGGTGAGCAGCCTCCTCAGAGAACTGGGCAGTTTCACGCGGGATCTGCGGCGAGACCGCGGGGCACGCCCTCGTCGCGCGCCCTCACAGACGGGCTGGGAAGAGGGGAAACCCTAAGCTGCCCTGAGGAGACCACCTCCTGCTACACTGAAGGAGAAGGTTCGGAGGGCGACCAGAGCGACAGAACCGGGGCTGAAAGTCAGCTCGCTGGTCCGCCACCAGGCTTCTTTACCTTCAGCAAGTTTGCAGCCGGGAGGTGAGGTGACATCCGGGGCGCCAGGATGCAGGAGGGCCGCTGATTTTTACTCAAAGGCTAGTTTTGTGTGAGATGTTACGAGTGATTTTTAAAATTCCTGTAACTGGTAAATGAGTTCCATTTGCTTTACTTCAAATGATACTTAAAAACAAAAAAAAAGTTGCACACCCACTCGTCTCTTTAAAGCAAGCATGAAAAGCATTGAGCGGGTAGGATTCTAGCTGTCTGAGAAGACAGTGTGGGAGGCAAGCGGAACAGTTAAAAATGCTTAGTCGACCCAAACAGAAAGACCAGGTTTGAATTCAGGCTCTGCTTCGTAGCAAGAGTGTGATCTTGAGTAAATTGCTGACCTTTCCGTGCCTTAGTTTCCTTATTTGTTAAATAGGATTGAAAATATTAATGTGACAGAACTGTGATAAAAATGAAACCAGGCAATGTATGCAAAGTGTTTGCCTGACATAAATGAGTAGGCACTCAAAATGATAATTTCCTCCTTTTTGCTTCTCTAGTGTAACTCATTGTTTGGGGATATGGGGGATCAAAAGTCAGAACCGANGCATATATTAGTACTGGGAGCGAATATATGGTCCAACATTTCTGGATCTCAGGAAATTAATTTCAGTCAGGACTATCAACCAGGCACCTGGCCCTGTGTGAAAGATCTGGGGACAGGCCAAATTTTACTACTTAAATATATGAGAGTATTAGGTCATTTTAGCTGCTAGAAAGTTCTGAATGAGATGACTTTGGTCTTTGTAAAGCACCTCTTTATGTGAAATTCATGGACCATGCAGATTACACAAAGTGAGGAAAGAGAACTGCAAGTTTGTTTAAATCATTGCTCCATCTTAACTACAAAGTTCACAATGCATGGAGTGAAATTTGACCAGCTCAAGAAAAGAAAGCATGAAAGTAATTTGTTCTGTGACTTTAAAGTCATTGCAGTATTTTATGTAAATAATAATGTAAGAACTTTTGATGCTTTTGTTACCTTATTTAACATATGCACAATATATGACAGAATAATACTGGATTTAGAAATGTATTCCTTCTTATGTGGTGTTATGCAAGCATACTTCTTGAATGTCAATATCTGAATTTATTTTTCTTTTTTATTTNACTTTTGATGCTTTTGTTACCTTATTTAACATATGCACAATATATGACAGAATAATACTGGATTTAGAAATGTATTCCTTCTTATGTGGTGTTATGAAAGCATACTTCTTGAATGTCAATATCTGAATTTATTTTTCTTTTTTATTTTGCTTTTTACTTACATGGTGCCTGTCAATCTTTTATCATCAGTTTACTTTCTACTAAGCTCAGAAAGATATGCTTATACCTTTTATACTTTCAGGCCTTCCTTACTAGATTTTTTTAAACACTTCTAAAATTAAGGTACTTGGATTTCATGCCATCAAATAGTTATATCTGTATGCCCTCCTTTTTTAAGTGAATAGTTCCATTGCTGCCACTTTCTACTTTGTGATTCTAAATCTTTTAACACCATCTTACCATTTTGTTGTTGTTGTTGTTGTTGCACTCTATCCTTATAGAAAACACTTATTTATAAAATACTATTTATCTCTTACATTTATAAGTGCTTCTGTTTTTCCCATTATTATTCTTCCAGTTTTCCAAACACACATCTTAATTTTTTTTCTCTATGTATCTCCTTAAGCCTTCACTTTCTAATCAATTCCCATCATAATTTTTTTAAAATTTAAAATATGCTGAATGCATTCTTAACATGATGTCTAATGCCCATGGGCTTTCCAGGTAGCGCTAGTGGCAAAGAACCTGCAGCCATTGCAGGATCTACCTGAGACAAGCATTCAATCCTTGGGGTTGANTTTAAAATTTAAAATATGCTGAATGCATTCTTAACATGATGTCTAATGCCCATGGGCTTTCCAGGTAGCACTAGTGGCAAAGAACCTGCAGCCATTGCAGGGGATACCTGAGACAAGCATTCAATCCTTGGGGTTGAGAAAGATCCCCAGAGGCAGGTATGGCAGTCCACTCCAGTATTCTTGCCTGGAGAATCCCCTGGACAGAGGAGCAGGCTACAATTCATAGGGTCACAAAGAGTTCGATATGACTGAAGCAACTTGGTATGCATGCACTACTACCCATATTCTAAGCCTCTCTATTACTTTTATTTTAATCATTTTGCTATTGATATAGAGTGACAATAGTTTCCACTTCAATGAAATAATAAAAGCAAAAAAGGGCACAATAATATGGGCTTAATTTTTGTCAGTAGTGGAAAATCTTGTAGGTATAAAGAAAGTTATGGAAATAAAGTGAACATATTCTATCTTGAAATATAAGGAACAGTCAGATGTTTTTTCTAGGCTTTGGAAAAACATACTTCAAAAATTCAAAGAGAGGTGCATCATGCTTTCTCAGTCAGGTTATTGAGAAGCTAAAATGCTGATGAACATTTGGAGGCAATGCAAATGTAATTGTAATCATACTAATTTTAATAATTTTCCAAACCTCTCCAGACAGTATTCTGTATGGTGTGGTTTGCTTTTAACCATCTTGAGTGTCCAAAATGTCTTTCAGAATATGATGAATACTTGTGATCTTATCCTACCCTTCTCCCCCATCACATGTACATATATATTCCATATATGTACATATCATTTCATCTAATCTATAGATTCATTGACGCCCAACCATTTACTTGGTTAGGGGATTCTTTAAAAGTCCAGCTTAAATAAACCTTTTATATAAAGTTTTTATTTATTTATATATAATGAGCTGAAAGTAATCTTATGTACTGAACTCCTATGAAATTCTACCTGATCCTTTTCATCACATTTCTTTCTCTTGTATTATAAAATTTTAGTCATATCTTAGCCTCACTTATAGTCTGTAACTTGAGAACATGACATGTTCATATTCCTCACAGTCATTGGAGTAAAGGAAAATACATTATAGGAAAAAGAGGACATGAATGTATTTTAAAAATCAAGACAATAAGATGTTTGCCATCTGGGAAGATGTTAAAGTTTTGAAACAGTTGTCTCCCATTTTATCTCTCAGAACACTTTTTATATATAAANCAGTCATTGGAGTAAAGGAAAATACATTATAGGAAAAAAGGACATGAATGTATTTTAAAAATCAAGACAATAAGATGTTTGCCATCTGGGAAGATGTTAAAGTTTTGAAACAGTTGTCTCCCATTTTATCTCTCAGAACACTTTTTATATATAAAAAAAAGTAAGTTTTATTAAGAGAAAATTGTAGTTTAAGATCGATCATAGGATAATTGGAAATCATTTATTTGCTTTAGAGTATTTTAATCTTCCAACTTCTTTCAGTTAGGTCCTAGGGCAATTAAAAAAATCAGGAGATGTAGCAAGCTGCTTTCTGCAATCTCTGAAGAAAAGTGGACATTCTGGGAATTAGTGAAAGATGGGTGAAAAGCAAAGCTATCATGATTTTTCAAAAAAGAAAAGATCAACTCCACAAACTATAGACTGCATACATTAGGAGGTCAAGAGAAAAATGTCAAACATGAAGCTAGCATAGATTGATGAAAAGCATGTCAAATCGAATAAGGTACATTTTTCTTTGTAAAGCATGACTTTCACTCTAGATTCATATTAGCTTAATCATTAAGTACTAATGCCATTGCTACTTTTCATAGATCAGCAATGAATACTCAAAGACCAGGCTTCTGTCATTCTGTTTAATATCTTTAAGTAATGCTTTAGTTTGCAAATGCTGTTTTAACACATTCTCCATATCTGACTTAATCAGGACTATACATAATTGGCCTTCTTATGAGCACTCTTACTATTTTATATACTCTTCTGATCAACTCCTCCCATTGTTGCTTCATATTAATTTTTTAGGATCACACCTGATCCTTTTTCCTGATCCTTTTTCAAAATATCTTTTAAATCATTTCTTGAATAATTCACTGACCCTAAGGTGTTCAAACCTTGAGAACCCACTAACACAATTGTATACTATAAATTTGCAATGCAAATTTAATATGTTTAAATTACAGTACACAGTATAAATAAAAATGACCTCTGAACAAAATATCAGATATCATTCAAAATTTTACATAAATGTGTGATAAATTTTAGTCCATGTTATTTAAGGATAACTATTAATATTTTTATATCCAGTTAATATTGGTTGTAATATTGGTCAGTTACATATTATATATGGTCTGGCTCAGACAGTTAAGCATCTGCCTACAATGCAGGAGACCCAGGTTCGATCCCTGGGTTGGGAAGATCTCCTGGAGAAGGAAATGGCAATCCACTCCAGTATTCTTGCCTGGAAAATCCTGGTACGCTACCGTCCATGGGCTCGCAAAGAGTCAGAAATGACTGAGCGACTTTCACTTCACTTCACTTCTANCCCTGGGTTGGGAAGATCTCCTGGAGAAGGAAATGGCAATCCACTCCAGTATTCTTGCCTGGAAAATCCTGGTACGCTACCGTCCATGGGCTCGCAAAGAGTCAGAAATGACTGAGCGACTTTCACTTCACTTCACTTCTAGATTTAAATGGTTTTCATTCTGTCTGCCCTCAGATGGATAAGGATAAGAGGCTTATGGAAGCTTCCTGTGGGGAAAACTGGGTCTTGCTCTGTGGGCAAGGCCCTGCTCAGTAAATCTTTAATCCAGTTTTCTGCTGAAGGGTGAGGCCTAAGGCCAAACTATGGTAGGAGGGGTAATGGCAGTAATGGCAACCTCCTTCACAAGGACTTAAGCCAGCATGCTGCCGCTGCCCCCAGGATTGTTGTGATCAGTGCCCTTGACCCCATGGCAGGCCACTGTCTCTGCTGGAGGCTCCTGGACATTCACAGGCAAATCTGACTCTGTCTCTTGTGAGGTCACTGATCCTTTCTCCTGGGTCCTGTTGCACACAATGTTTTGTTTGTTCTTTTCAAGAATCTGTTTTCCCAGTCTTGTGGAAGTTCTATAATCAAATCCCACTAGCCTCCAAAGTAAAATTCCCTGGGGGTTCTCAGTCCCTTTGCCAGATCCACAGGTTGGGAAATCTGTTGTGGGCTTTTGCAATAGTGCGAGAATTTCTTTGGTATAATTTTTCTCCAGTTTGTGGGTCGTCTGCTCAGCGCCTCCACAGTGGAGCTAATGGCAACCTCCTCCAAGAGGACTTAGGCCACACTCTGCGCCTCCCAGGTCTGCTGCAGCCAGAACTCCTGTTCCCGTGGCAGGCCACTGCTGACCCATGCCTCCACAGGAGACATTCAAACACTCAAAGGAGGTCTCACTCAGTTTCTTGTGGACACTTTCCCTGGGTTCTGGTGCACACGAGGTTTTGTTTGCACCCTCCAAGCATCTCTGGTGGGTATGAGATTTGATTTTAAACAGGATTGCACCCCTCCTACCATCTTATTGGGGCTTCTCCTTTGCCCTTCGATGTGGGGTATCTTTCTTTGGTGGGATCCAATATTCTGTTGGTTGTTCAGCAGCTGATTGAGACTTTGGTTTTTTCGTAGAAGATGAGCAAATGTCCTTCTACTCTGCCATCTAGTTTTGTCTTAATTAAATAATTTGCCACTTAATAAAATTACAAAATTTTGAGAACATATTTTTAATGCAATGCAGTTATGCTTTCTACTTTAGGCTATATTTAAAATTTTCTATTTTCCACTATATGGAGATAAAGGAACTATTGCCTTCATTTAGTAACAATAGGTGTTTTGGAGTTTTTCTAAATCACAGTTGAAGAAGTAAGGAGTCCTATGCACTTGGTCTGTTTGATTATGGGTCTGCAGTAGTTCAAGGATTCATTCAAATATTTTACAGACCACAAGAACAAACATACTACATTTTTTTTCTGTTTAAGCCCCCAAACTACTTTAAAGGGTGTCAGTTTATGTATAAACATTCCCTAAAGCTCCCAATTGAGCAGGATGCTAAATTTAAAAAATCTAAGTTTTCCCAGCACTAATGGAGATTTACTTCCTAACCATTTTCTCTGGAGACAAAAGTAGGTCTTCTCGAGGATAGGATATTTGCATNAGGGTGTCAGTTTATGTATAAACATTCCCTAAAGCTCCCAATTGAGCAGGATGCTAAATTTAAAAAATCTAAGTTTTCCCAGCACTAATGGAGATTTACTTCCTAACCATTTTCTCTGGAGACAAAAGTAGGTCTTCTCGAGGATAGGATATTTGCATATGAGGTATGATATAAAGGGCTAGAAACATTTTTTCTGCTCTCTTCAAAATGCTTCACTATGTTTTTGTCATTTTGCCTGATAATTTTGCATTACAGATTTATCCTTTTGAGATAATAAAATGCATCTATCTCTGAAAAGGTTTCTCCTGCTTTAGTCATACTCATTTGGCTACTAGTGAACAAAATATACTCACTACAGAATAAAGGGAAGATTCAGTTCAGTTTAGTTCAGTTCAGTAACTCAGTCGTGTCCGACTCTCTGCAACCTCATGAATTGCAGCATGCCAGGCCTCCCTGTTCATCACCATCTCTCGGAGTTCACTCAGACTCATGTCCATCGAGTCCGTGATGCCATCCAGCCATCTCATCCTCGGTCGTCCCCTTCTCCTCCTGCCCTCAATCCCTCCCAGCATCAGAGTCTTTTCCAAGGAGTCAACTCTTCGCATGAGGTGGCTAAAGTACTGGAGTTTCAGCTTCAGCATCATTCCCTCCAAGGAAATCCCAGGGCTGATCTCCTTCAGAATGGACTGGTGGATCTCCTTGCAGTCCAAGGGACTCTCAAGAATCTTCTCCAACACCATAGTTCAAAAGCATCAATTCTTCGGTGCTCAGCCTTCTTCACAGTCCAACTCTCACATCCATACATGACCACAGGAAAAACCATAGCCTTGACTAGATGGANTCCAAAATCACTGCAGATGGTGAAATTAAAAGATGCTTAGTCCTTGGAAGAAAAGTTATGACCAACCTAGACAGTATATTCAAAAGCAGAGACATTACTTTGCTGACTAAGGTCCATCTAGTGAAGGCTATGGTTTTTCCTGTGGTCATGTATGGATGTGAGAGTTGGACTGTGAAGAAGGCTGAGTGCTGAAGAATTGGTGCTTTTGAACTGTGGTGCTGGAGAAGACTCTTGAGAGTCCCTTGGACTGCAAGGAGATCCAACCAGTCCATTCTGAAGGAGATCAGCCCTGGGGTTTCTTTGGAAGGAATGATGCTAAAGCTGACACTCCAGTACTTTGGCCACCCCATGCGAAGAGTTGACTCACTGGAAAAGACTCTGATGTCGGGAGGGATTGGGGGCAGGAGGAGAAGGGGACAATAGAGGATGAGATGGATGGATGGCATCACGGACTCGATGGACGTGAGTCTGAGTGAACTCCGGGAGATGGTGATGCACAGGGAGGCCTGGCGTGCTGCGATTCATGGGATTCATGCTTTCTCACAAGGAGTCGGACACGACTGCGGGACTGGACTGACTGACTGGCTTCCTATTCTGAGAAAGCGTTCCCTTTGACATCAGTACCGGGTCATGTGTCTGTTGCTAGTGACCGTAGCTGGAACTGCAGAGTGATTGCATGAATCATGCCAGTTATAAGTGGTGTTAGGAAAGGTGCGGGTCCCGACCTCATCTGTAGCGGTTTTAGAATGTCCTATTCTTGTCGCTTGCATGAGTCATGACTCATGGCTACTGATAAAAGAAAGCCAGAGGGAAAACATAGCGGGTTCTCCCTAAAGCCTTCCTTCTGGTCGTCCCATTTTTATTACTGTCTAATCCCTGTTCATTTTTCTGCTGTTGAGATAATTCACTTCAAAAATGACTTTTCAGAAACCCTTTCAGTAGTTGTGACATTTTCCCTTCTACCCCCTTTGGCAGTTACTTTTTCTCAATGTAGTCATCCTTTCATTGTTCCTTGGTCCCTTTGTTCTTTCGTTAGCCTGCCCGAGTGAACTTTGTAACACAGACTCCACTTCCAGCCCTAGAAACAGCGTAATTCAGTGGTATTGGGATGAGCTGACCTACTGAGTGTTAGCAGATGAGACTTCAGTGCTTGTTTCTGTCATCTGGTTTCCAGCTACCTTGAGAGCCAGTAAGGGCACCAGTAGTTTCCACCCTTTATACTTGTTTTACTGTTTGTTTGTTCATGTGTTTGTCTGCACGGGGTCTTAGTTGCACCCCACGAGATCTGTGGTCTTCCCTGTGACTTGCGAACTCTCTGTGTGTGACCTAGTTCCTTGACCTAGGGGTCACACCCGAGCCACTTGTACTGGGGGTGCAGAGTCCTCGCCACTGGGCCACCAGGGAAGCCCCTCCTGTACTTGATACTAAAAAAAGACTTCATGGTCTTTCCATCCCTTCCCCTTCCATGAGTTAAAAGACTTTTTTTTTTTTTTTTAAACCACAGGAACTGTATTTGTGAAGAGATACTTTGTTTTTCTATTATTAACCAAGGGCCTATAGTTGGGTATGAAATAAAAACATATGTTTCGGAAAGTAGTATCAAAATTAAGTTTGATTTTTGGGAGAATTGTTATTTGTGTTCCTGTGGACCTTTAATATGAATAGACAGTTCTGTTAACCTTGTTTCTTTTTTAATGAGAATAAAGTCTGCGTTCTATACTCTCTGACTTTCCCCACTTATCTCACTCCCTCAGTTGCAGACTTGGTGAATTCCTTTTGGTCCTGGGATCTCAAGCTGTGACTGTGATCTATACCTTGGGAGTTTGTAGTTTTATTAGCAATTTTTTTTTTTAATGAAAAAGGTGATTTAAAATATCCACTAAAATGAATTTTTATTAAGCCAAGTACCATTTCCCTTCTCCATTTTGGGTTTAATAATCATTCTTGATTCCATTTTAAATCCCGTTTCACCACACGTCTAGTCCTGGGGCCCTCACCCCTGAGTTATCACCCTTCTTTTAAGCCTGAGTTGCTAAAAGGCCTTCCCTGTCCTCGGCCCCTCCCACCTCTGTTAGTTGCTCTTCGGTGTGCGGACTTGGTGCCTTCTTGCACTTGAATCTGCTTTCTTTTTCTGTTACCTGCTGTCTGTTTCTCACAGTGAATTAGGAGCCCTGAAGAGTAAGCGTGTTCCTCACTGATTTCTGTCCTCACTGTGACCGGACGCCTGGCACAGGCGCACTAGAGTAGGGTGGCAGCCGCCTCCTTGGGAATGCTTTCTGTGTGCTGGGCCTGTCCTGAATGCTTCCCGTGGATTCGATTCTAATCTTTTTAATGCCCACCACAGCTTTAAGAGGAAGTAACGATTCCCGTTTTAAAGATGGGTGACATATTTTTCAGTAATTTGGTTTGAGTCCTACTTTGTGTTCATTTAGTGACTGTTTTTCTCTCTTTCCTTTGGCTGTTAGGATGGAAAAGTTAATGATTCAGAGACAAAAAGGAGAGAAGAAGAGAAATAAAGATTCTGGGGAAAAAAAGTCAATGGAACAAATGGTCCCTTGGATGATGTCTCCATGAGAGAGTCATGTGCCCTTTCCAAAGCTGGACCCCTCAGTTCCTCTGCTGCTCTCCAGCTTCAGTGCTTCAGACGTCACCTAGCTTTGTAAACTATTGCCCTAGAATTGTGTTGCTGAGTTTCTCAAGTTGTAAGCATTTCCATGTTCAGCAATTATTTGAGCCTGAACTGGAAACAGAACAGTGTATATATTTACATTATTTTTCTTCTTTACTCTTCTAGAACACGCCTCACTTCATAATAAGCTGAGTGTGTTAGCTTGCATGGGCGAATGATCGTGAAGAGAACATTTCCAAATAGTTACAGCTGTTGAGGTTACTATTTAACAGAAAAATAAGGTTCTTCAAACAAATTAAAATTGGGGAATAATTATTAGTTGATATTTATATTATTTGTTATATCTTTAAATCCTTGGTTTTGTATAATTGTACTGTCAGATGTCATCTCCAGTTTAGCATAGAGAACAAGTAAGAGCTGGCTGGCGAAATAGTACAGCCAAACTTACTTTATAAAAATGTTTGTTCTTTTTGTTTTAAGTGGAAAGATATGAATTTGTTATATCTCATTTACATATGTGTTAATGGTTCGATTTGGTTACAGTAGTAGCATTAGACATTGTTCAGTATTTTAAAGACAGAAGAAAGTCTTTAACTCTCCTGATATTCGTGTTTATGTGTTTTATTGGAGTGTAAATGCTGCCCAGCGTTGTTAGTGTCTGCCATTGCGCGAAGCGAGTTGTCTTCTGTACACGTGTCCCTGCCCTCGTGAGCCCCCTCCCACCCCCCTCGCACCCAGCCCTCTGGGCCTTCGCAGGCGCCAGGCTTAGCTCCCTGAGCTCTGCAGCAGGCCCCCACTGGCTGGCTGCTTTACGCGTGGCAGTGGTTTCGCGTTCCAGTCTCCCAGTTTGTCCCGCCCTCCCCTTCCCCACTGTGTCCGCATGCCATTCTCTGGGTCTGGGATTCTGTTCCTGCCCTGGAACTGGGTTCATCAGTATTGTTTTTCTAGATTACACAGACGTTTTAATATACAATGTTTGGTTTTCTCTTTTTAACTTACTTCATTCTGTACGACAGGCTCTAGGTCCATCCACATCTCTAAACATGACCCAGTTTTGTTCCTTTTTATGGTTGAGTAATATTCCATTGCATATATGTACCACATCTGCTTTATCCATTCATTTGTCGATGGACATCTGGGTTGTTTCCATGTCTTGGCTGTTGTAAATGGTGCTGCAGTTATGGTTTTATGCCCAGGAGTGGGATTGCTTGGTCATATGGGAGTTTTATTTTTAGTTTTTTAAGNCCATGAAGTAGTGGGACCGGATGCCATGATCTTCGTTTTCTGAATGTTGAGATTTAAGCCAACTTTTTCACCCTCCTCTTTCACTTTCATCAAGAAGCTTTTTAGTTCCTCTTCACTTTCTGCCATAAGGGTGATGTCATCTGCATATCTGAGATGATTGATATTTCTCCCGGCAATCTTGATTCCAGCTTGTGTTTCTTCCAGTCCAGCGTTTCTCATGATGTACTCTGCATAGAAGTTAAGTAAGCAGGGTGACAATATACAGCCTTGACATACTCCTTTTCCTATTTGGAACCAGTCTGCTGTTCCATGTCCAGTTCTAACTGTTGCTTCCTGACCTGCATACAGATTTCTCAAGAGGCAGGTTAGGTGGTCTGGTATTCTCATCTCTTTCAGAATTTTCCACAGTTTATTGTGATTGCTAACTCACAAGTCCCTAGAGTCTGTACTACACCAAATGTTGCTTAGCAATTTCTATAATTTTCTCAGTCTAATTTATAAGAATAAAGAAAAATGAATAGGATATGAGTATGTTACATAAAGTTATAAACTTTATATTTACTCTGTGTTTCTATTCTCTATTGATTTAAAAACAATGGAAAAAGAAGACTAATAAGTGGGTATGGTAGGATGGCACTAATTCATTTCAGTTTGTGGTATTGACAGGGGATTTTTAAGCCAAGAGTTAAATGAACATACAGTTGTGTAAAAATCTGGGGGAAGGATTTTTCAGACCGGGTAAAAGGGTACCTAGGTACTAAGTTGGCAAGAGACTGGACAGGTCAGAGACTAAATAATTTCTACTGTCATTATTTTATGCATTCCATTATGCTACCACTTAGGTTAGTCTCTAAGGCCTTTCACGAGTTGGATATTGCTTTGGATTTAATTTTTCCTTCACCTCTTCTCGCCATGTTCCAGGCTAGTCTATTTCTCTGTGACTTTAATAGCTATTTCTTTTAATAGCTTCTCATTCATTTGTTATTACCTAATAAACTGGTAACTCATCTCTTAAAAGTTACTGCAAGCATTCCCTCTTTGAGGAAGTCTCTAACTCTCCTGCCCACTATGCAAAGAATTGCTAAGTTTTTGTGCTACCATTAACTTACGCCCTTGAGCACTGCTTTGCAATTAACTAATGTGTGTGCCTTGTTTTATCACTAGTTTCTTTATGATGAGACATTTTCATTCCTTGGAACCTAGGATCCATCATAGTAGTAGTACTACATAGCACATAGTACTAGTAGTATATAGTAGATTATACAAATCATCATTCAGTGAGTGAATGAATGGAATATCTTTTTGTTGTGATTTAGCTAATGTAACATTTACCTTCAGAACAGTTTCTACTACATATTTATTTTAGTTAATAACCATAAACTAGTCTACACTATAGCCATATTCTATAACCACTAGAACTTTTATCATTATGTCATTTCAAAACAGTAAAATGTTAAATGTTATCCTTCATATTTAATGCAAACTATGTTCATGGAAATATCATGAAAAGATTGAGTAATTTTTGACACATTTTTAACTTTTCCATTTAGTATACTTTAGTAGATTTTCAGCCTTTTAAATATGTTAGCATTAAGAACCAAGTGCTCCTTAATTAAAATCATGATTTAATAGTATATTTTATGTAATCTGTTCCTCTTTTGAAATTAGAGTGATAGATTTATGTTTGAGACACTCATTACATTTTGTTTACAAGAACTCACTGTTCTTAATTTGTAAAGTGAGGACTTTTTCAATTCCTAAGAGGCTGGTAGAAGTGGAATAGCTGGATGAAGAGCTGCTGTGGGGAAATTATACGAGATGTAATAAGAGAGGAAGGAGGACACAGACCTTTGTCAGGGAAAAACTACTTTAAGAGATGACATACTTTAGGGGCATTCTACTGTAAGAGATGATGAAAAAATGGCATTAAAATAACCATGCAGAATTGGAAGTACACATTTCGAACTTTTTTTTCCCCCCAAATTTCCAATATATTGGTACTTGCCCACTGTCTTAAGGAAATAGTGTCTAAGTAGTTGGCATTTGTTCTATGCTTTATCCATAGTCCTGGAGAGATTTTTCACCTGCAGGTTCTTCTTGAGATTGTGGTACAATCGCCTGATACACATTTACTGAATGAACTAAGCTAATGAATAGAAGTCTAAGCCTTTAATATCAGTGCCTTTATTTAATTGTTTTTAAAGTTTGTGTCAATATAAACTCTTAGATTCTTATTTAATCTAATGGATTAGAAGACTAATAGCTCAAATACTTTCAGATATGACCTGTTGGAGTTCCTTCAAGATGGAGCCCTTAATCCTTTTGATGTGTCCCCCAGATAATTTGAATGTTTCCCTGTTTTCTAATATAACAAAGTGTTCCAAATTTATCTTGTCTTCTTCCCCAGCTCAGAAACCTTCCTTTCCCCACAATTAACTCTGGTATGTTTTTAGTGGAAAATGATATTTAGTACCAAGATATGAGATTTGTCTTATTTATTGCTACTGGTAGAGCATTTTTTCTAAGCTCTTTCAGTAGGGAGACCTAGGAATTGTATATAGAAATATTTCAAATATATTTATGTGAAATATGTTAAATATACAAGAAAAGATAACTCAAATTGTCATCTTACTATGAACAAAATAGTAACAGTTTTGAAGGGAAAATATTTGTAATCTATGTAGAATGGGCTTCATTGTTGTTCAGTTGCTCAATCATGTCCAACTCTTTGTGGCCCCATGAACTGCAGCATACCAGGCTTCCTTTTCCTTCACCATCTCCCAGAGTTTGCTCAAACTCATGTCCATTGAGTCAGTGATGCCATCCAACCATCTCGTACTCTATTGTTTCCTTCTCCTCCTGCTTTCAATCTTTCCCAGCATTGGGGCCTTTTCTATTGAGTCAAAGTATTGGAGCTTCAGGTGGCCAAAGTATTGGAGCTGCAGGCTCAGCATCAGTCCCTCCAGTGAATATTCAGGATTGATTTCCTTTAGGATTTACTGGTTTGATCTCTTTGCAATCCAAGGGAATGGGCTTAGAAAGTAGTAATATTGATCTTGAACAAAGTACACCCAAATAGATTTCATTAATAGTGAAACACCACACATCTTACAATCTTAGTTGTTGGTGGGAAACATTATTTAGAACTGTGATCTAGATTTTATATGGTATAATTTTGCAGTATTGTTCTGGATCTGTGTTGGAATAGAAAAATAATATCAGGGACCAAACTTGTCCTAATACTCCCAACATGTTTTAATAATATGAGAAAAGATATTGAGCATTCCTTACATTCAGAATCTTGTAATGAATGTATATTTATGAGGGGTATAAACAAACAATGAAGTAATGGCACTATCTATATGGAAACAATACTAGTGTCCTCTCTTTGGATAACCACAGTAGCTACAGATGCAGTAATAACCATCCCACTTAGCAATAGCTTGATGATTATTTGGCTACCAAAATGAATAACTTGTTAAGAAGATGATGAAAAGTTATAAGCATCTGAATAATCACAATTTACGTTATAAAATCATGGACTATGTATCCAGATTCTTACATAATTTTCTCCCAGCTTGCCATGGAAGACTTATCTTTAATAGTCTGTTTCTCCTATTACAGTGAAAACCAGACTTCTCTACTCAATTACTGATTCCAAAGATTAAATTGTTAGAGGTAACAGCTTATCATTACGTATTTATTTGCTTTTCTAGAAAAATTAAGTATAATCTGATAATTTAAAGTTTGTGTTATATTGTATAATACAAAGATTCTCATTGTAATAAACATTTGCTAACTATTGCATTATAGTAATTTACTAATGACCTGAAAAATTGTAAAAATATGTGTACATGTATATGTATATGTTCATATAATGCACATGTTATTTTTGACTTTGGAAATCATAAAAGATAAAATAAATACCTGAAGAAACTACAGCTGTAATTTTTTTAAAAAACCAACAATGTTGGAAGACAGAATTAACTATTGTTAAGAAGTTACTGTGTGGTATATACCATATGTCTACCAAACAATATAATTGCTAGAGCTATTATTTTACCTATTTTATAAAGGAAGAAACTTAGACTACCTGCTTTATTAACCTTGATCAACTTCTTGTAATTTGTAATTAAATGCATTATGGAAATAAGACTCAAACCCATATATGTTTACTTTCAACCTCATGCATCACATAAACCTTCACATGAAGTATATCACATAAATCACACTACACCTGGCCAATGGCAGTTTTATTAAGATGATTCTTTTTTTGTCTGTAAAAGGATATTTGCCTATCTTAGCCATCCTCAATGTTTTTAAAAATCACTAAGTGAGTTCACCACACATAATATTTTTTTTTAATATTCTGTATCCCTAATTGCAAAAATAACTGTGACTCAGTTATGCTTTGAACTTAATTTCAGTGCTGTTAATTAAAGCATATCCATATACATCTGAAAAATATCAATCATGACAATATCACAGAGAGCTTGTTTTTGAAAAATAACTTAAAATATAATTGAAAATTGACAAAGGACATAGAGAAGGTTTGAACCACACATATGTGGCTAAAAGCTGGCCCAGAGTCATTGTAAATGGATTTTATCCAAAAAAGGATGCCAAAAGACCCTAGGATCCCAACAGAGAGAGTCTGTGAAAAGATGGCCTGCTGATAACATAAATCACAGTGAAGTGCAGTTGAGAAATGCCCACTTGAACAAGAGATGAATACATGGTCTGAAGAACCCTACAAGGAAATGAAACACCCTGCAAGGGAAAAAGACCAAGAGTCAACTGTGACACCTGCCAAACCAGAAAGCAATCCATGATGGCAGCTCACCAAAGTACAAGCATACAAGAGTTTTTCCTGTGCACTCACGTCTTCTCTCTCCACCATCTAAAAATCTGGTTGGTCAGAAACAGTGCTAATTAGCATTTGAGAAGGGAAAGAAGACAAGTTGGGAAAATAGAGGAGTATCTATCCAAGTCATACTGTATACTACAGGGCTGCCTTCTATTGCATGGCTAATTAGGTGAGTGCAGAAGCTTTAATTTTGAATGAAGTTTGGAATCTTTATTATTACTCTAGCTGTACTTACCAGTCTCTAAGCTGAAAATGATTAAAGTATCAGGTGGATTTTTATTTTTTTTAGTTCAGAGAGCTGTGGGAAACCAACCAAAATTTTATCCAGGGGAGGGAGAAGAATTATGTTATAGAGCATACTTCCAGGAACATTTTGAGAGAAAACAAAATTACTTAATTATTTCATACTTTAAAATTCTTGTTTGGTTATTCTCTTAATTGTATTTTTATATATTCTTTCTTCCTGTATGCTATATAGCTTTAACTATGAGCAAATAAGTATAAAGTCTTCATATGCAAGATTATACATGTTTTCCTTTATAATTGGAGAAAATGGTATTTTATCTGAACCTCACATGTCATGTTATATATCTGATGCCCTATATCATACTTGGATATGACTGTTAACAAAACACAAATCATCCCAAATTAACAGGATAAAGATTAGATTTGAAAAGATACATTCAATAAAATGTGTAAGATGAGACAGAATTAATTCTAATTGAATTCACAGAAGACTTGAAATGAGATGTAAATCTGTAATATGTATTACATTAGATATGAATTAGTATTAGATTTGCATTTAGAAAAATGTACTATGTTCAGTTCTGAGTATTACTTAGACAGAATATTAGGACAAATATCCTATCTTGACTGTCTTCTCCTCCAGCCACCACATAAATGCCACTGAAAAGTCTGTCCATCTTGATTATCAACATTAAAGATACTAAAGAAGAATGCAGCAAATGTAACATTTACATTAAGTGGGAGATAAGATATAATTAAGAAACATTTTTATAAGTGTAGGAAAATGTTCCTTAAGAGGTAACAATTTTAATACTTTAAAGTCGTAATTATCAAATATTGAATTTTAGATATTAAGGCCAAAAACCCCCCAGAATACAAACAGTTTAAATGTTCAGCATTGAGCTTAAAGAATCCATTTAGGACTTCATATTCTGCTATCAGTATGTGGGCATTAAAATTGTTATATGAAACATATTGGTAATTAACTCAGAAAAATCCTTAGAATTTGGATTTGGATTTAGATGTTATTATTTAGATTTTAGATATTGTCCATAGGAGTTTGATACTGTTTATAACATGGACCCTGAAGCCACCATTTAAGTAAGGTACATAAAAAAAGAATATCCCAGTATGCAAAAACTATTAATGGCCTATAATGACCTTATTCTCAGTATAATGTAGACAGTAAAGTATATAAAATATTATATTATTTCATTAAAACCATCAAATGTAGCAAAAGTAAATAGTTATTGAGATTAAGTATTACTCTAAAAATTTATGCTGCTTAAAAATACTGTCATGATTATACAACATTCTGAATTCAGTGACTTTTAGACAATGTTAGTTTCCCATTTAAGGGCTATCCTCACTTTCTCCTTACTTTTGTTCAGGTTGGCAATGTTTCCAGGTGAGTTATTCACCTTTTCAGAATCTATTGCATCCAACTGTGGCAATGTAACAAAAGTGTAGGTGATGAGGTATAAATATCTTTCTACTAGAGACTTCTGGGAATATTTTTGTTTTTCTAATACATTCTTTTTGTCCCTTTCTTTCCAGTATACAGCACAGCTGAAGAGGGATAGCCACCTTACCTCCATGTTTGGACAAGCATGAAGATAAGAACTTCCCTGTGTGCGTGATGGAAAAAACTGATAGAAGGGGCCCAAATTCCCTTCACTAATACTTGTTGATATGTGAGGAAAAATAAAATGCTATTACAAAGTTAAGCTACAGAAATGCGCTTCTTTCTCATGCAACAGAATACATCACAATTCAGATAATGCCCATTAAAATTAGTAATAATGTCCATTTTAAAGGATTAATATGAGGGACCCAAAGATACATTACACAATTAAATCTCAGGAAAAAATAGATTTTTTAAAAATTCAATGTGATTTTGAAATTGATCTTTCATAGTCTTTTAGTTATCAAACTATTAAATTCATTTGACCATTGAAATAATTTTGCGAATAATGCCAGTGAATCCTGTTACTTTCTCAGTGTGAGTATGCTTGTGTGAGTGTGTGTGTGGGGGGCAGACAGATCATCACCTGTACTTCTACCAAGTGGCTATAAATTGTAAATTCCTTGGATTTTATTAATTTGCAAGAGCAATCCACAGCACTCAGTAAACTAGTTAACTTACTAGTTGGTTACCGTGAAAAAGATTCTTGAGGCAAGAGATGGGGAAAGGGTACAGAGCTTTCATCCCTTCTCTGAGCATACCATTCTACTTGCACCTCCACGCATTCACCAACCTGGAATTCCCTGTAAAACAATATGAATTTAATGGAACTGGGGTGGGGTTATATTGAGAAAGTTGGTGGGCAGAGAGGAAGGAGGAAGGAACCTGGGTGGAATTTTCTAGAAGTATATTTCATTAATGATCTCATCACACACACACAAAATTGGAATTAAAAACATAATAAGTATATGAGAGGATTTTTTCTTGTTGTTCAGTTGAAAAGTTGTGCCTGATTCTTTTGACCAAATGGACTTCAACATGCCAGGATTCCTTGTCCTTTACTATGTCAAATTTGTTCCATTGAGTTGAGGATGCCATCTAACCATCTCATCCTATGTCACGCCCTTCTCCTTTTGCCTTCAATCTATCCTAGCATCAGGGTCTTTTCCAATAAGTCTGCAGTTTAGTGGCCAAATTATTAGAGCTTCAGCATCAGTCCTTCCAATGAATATTCAGGGTTGATTTCCTTTAGGATTGACTCGTTTGATCTCCTTACAGCGTAAGGGACTCTCAAGAGTCTTCTCTAGCACCATGATTCGAAAGCATCAATTCTTAGACACTCAGACTTCTTTATGGTCCAACTCTCACATCTGTACATGACTACTGAAAAATCCATAGCTTTGACTTTGTTGCAAAGTGATGCTTCTGCTTTTGAATAATCTGTCTAGGTTTGTCATAGCTTTCCTTCCAAGGAACAAGCATCTTTACATGGCTGCAGTCACTGTCCACAGTGATTTTGGAGCCCAAGAAAATAAAATCTGTCACTGTTTCCACTTTAACTCATCTATTTGCCATGAAATGATGGGACTGGTTGCCTTGGTCTTAGTTTTTTTAAATGTTAAGTTTTAAGCCACTTTGCTGTTTTCACCCTTATCAAGAGACCGTTTAGTTCCTCTCCACTTCCTACCATTAGAGTGGTATCATTTGCATATCTGAGGTTGTTGATATTTCTCCTGACAATCTTGATTCCAGCTTGTGATTGATCCAGCTTGGCATTTCACATGATGTACTCTACATATAAGTTAAATAAGGGTGAGAATATGAGGCTAGCTATGTTAATTAGCTTGATGGTTCTGATTATTTTACAATGTATATGATATCAAAACATCAATGTATTTGTATAACTTAAATACATACAATTTTTATTTTTAAATTATACCCCAATAAAGCTGAGGTAAAAAAGAGGCTGGGCTTCTCAGGTGACTCAGTGGTAAAGAATCCACTTGCCAGTGCAGGAGACTCAGGAGATTCAGGTTCAATTTCTGGGTTGGGATGATCTCCTGGAAGAGAAAATGGTAGTCCTCTCCAGTATTCTTGCCTGGCAAATCCCATGGACAGAGGAGCTTGGAAGACTACAGTCCATTGGGTTGTAAAAAGTCAGACAGGATTTCGTGATTGAGCATGCACGCAAAATGGGAGGTAGGGTGGGTGGGGAATGGTGCATGGAAACTTGCCATGTGGTGTAAGTGTAGACAAGGACAGTGCTTGTGAGCAATGCTTGGGAAAAATGGCGTTTCCTTATACTACTTCAAGAGAAGAAATAATAAATAAACACAGCTCCAATAATCCAGAATAAGTTGTCATCCTAGAAGACATAGAACCAAGCCATAGGGTAACATTCCAGCTTGCTACAAATTTGCTAAAAGCTAAGAATTATTTTGAAAACTATGTGTGTTTATTTGCTTTTCTCTTTAAGAATACAAGGAGGCTTGTATCAGCACTTGAGTGGGCAGTGAGAAGCAGCTATAGGACTCACTGTTCCTGTTTAATAGGCTAAATCAGACCCATTAAATAAGATTGAGCAATCTTTGAGGATGAACACATAGAACAATAAACAAACAACTTCCCTAAATAAAGTAAACAGATGCAAACAAATTGGCTTATGAAAGAAATTCTGTAGCATATAAGAAAGGGAGAATTACTCTAAAACACTTCTTGAAATGATTTTACTATAACAAGCAGAATAATTTTTAAAATATCTAGAACAAGCACAGGCTACTTCAAAATATTTAGCAACACAGATGTCTTGATAAACTTCATGTGGTGTTAAGGATAAAGAAACTGTCTTATTAAAACCCAGGTCCCAAAATATTTAGGTTACCTAGGAACCATTAAACAAATATATAAGAAACCTAAAACAAATTCCAGGCAAACTTTAAAATTAAACCTTTGCAGCATAAAATACTAAAAGATAATTGAGACATATTCATAAGGCTTATTTATTTTCTTTTTTCCTTTTCTGCAAGGTGATAGGCCTGGGAGCAGACTGAATTATTTTTACTTTCTGATATTCAGGTGTTCACAAATTCTAGCACTAACACTACAATCTCCGAAAAGTTTGCCCAAACACTTATCCGGGGCGGGGGCGGAATTAAAATTGAGAAGTAGAAAATAGAAATGTTCTTATGGTGAGCATTCTTATAAATGAATAGATGTTTCGGATAAATATTCTTATGGTGAGCATTGTTATGAGTGAATCCAATTAATTTATTTATACATGTTAATAAGATGCAATAAAATAAATGTCATTTGAAAAGATATGTAGTTGGAAACAGTAATTAAACAATAATAATCTATACCTCTATCCTATAATCTATACCACATATTAACAAAGATCTATAAATATAGGGAGGGGTCAATAAAAGCATATTAAATTTCATGTCTTCTGTAAGAGATGGGTCAAAAGTTTCATTCCTTTGTTAAATTTGAAGCTAAAAGCGTTTTATAATAAGACCTTTATTAAAGAATACAAAATAATAACAAAGAAAATTTTTTAATGCTCCATTCTTTTAAAATTACTACTGAATAAAATAACAAACAAGGCATAGTGTGCATTTTAAATGACAGCACAGTATGCCAGTAAAATAGGACCAACTACACAAGTCAGTAACCTGGATTCAGTTATTAGAGTAAGGATAAATTAGATATCAACAGGCAAACTGCATCAGACTAATTACAAATAAGTTCAATCATGTGCTCCTTCCAGATACTAAAAAATTAAAAATGTTTGTGTATGTAAGTACTATGTCATATCTTTTGGTTTCATCTGTCTCCAGATATTTGGGCACACTTATTCAAATCAACTGCTCTCTTGAATAGACACTAACCAACTTCTTGTAGGAGTAACCTGCGATACCCTGTCTCATGCCCATGCCATGTACTTCTTGCCTCCTATCTTGGACTTTTATGCTGGTGCTGAGGTCTTAGCTGCAATAGTCTTCTTGGTCACCTTCATGAACAAGTTATGTGTGCAAGGGAATTAACTGTCCATGGAGCATAACTTTGGTCAGTGGGAGGCAAGAGAATAGTAATTTTTTTTAACCTTTTCTTTGCTGGATAAAAGGCCTAATATTCTCTCATTTTTGTAGCTTCTTGTAGGACAGTGCCAAATGGATGGGCAAGCAGTCATACTACATACTAAGCAGTAGCCAGTATCTGCTTTCTCCCTTCCCTCACTCTCTATTTCCTCACCCCTATACCCTGGGAATGCATTATCTTAAAAGGTAGTTATATAAATGTCTCAGACTTAGGCTTTGTTTTCTGGAAACTTCAAGGCAAGACCACTGGTAATAAGAAAATTCTTGGAAAATAGACTACAATTATGGGATTTTAGAGCTGAATTACTTTCCTATCTGAGAACAATGAGAATTCCAGTTCTAGTAGTGATAGGTGGCTGAAAATTTCTGATTGGCAATAGCACCATGTTAACTAAGGCTTTCACCATTTTTGCTTTGAAATAAAGTGCAGATGAAAGGAAAGACACTGGAAGGTGTGATGGTTATGCTGTTCTAAAATACAGGGTCAACATTAATAATCTTTGTGTGGGCTGGCTTCTCTTTAATAGCATTAAAAATTGACTAGAGCAAATATGATGAAAAATCTGGCGCTCTCTGTATGTTATTGCAAAAGGGATCAGAAGACTCAGGGAGTTCAGAGTGTTAGAATAGATAATCTGTTTAAGACCTGAGTGTCCATAACCTGAGTAAAATCCCTGGGTGGCCCCAGAAGACACTCCATAAGGAGTATACTGCTGAGTGAACACCAGTATCTGTAAGAAGCATGGATGGTGGTGGTTGCACTCTGCAGGCTATCGTTGGTAGCGTCGGTTGTTGCCTTTGAACCAAGTTCTTTAATAAAAGTGAGAATCAGGCCAGGGAATAGCATTCAATTATTAGAGGCAAGGAAGAGGTAATTACCAGACTTGCCATCAAGTTTTCTTGACCTTTAAGGATCTGTGGCGATAGCTAGTAGAACACAGCATTCTTAGATATGAGACAGGATATGTGCTTCCAAAACAAGCACTAGACATGAGATAGATATGTAGATGCCTGCGAGAAAGGGAGAAAGAGAAAAAAAAAAAAAAATGAGAAGCAGAAAGTTGACATCAGCTGCTAAAATGGGAAATTGTTCCTCACCCAATATCCAGATCTAAGTCAGATCTCAAATCCAGAAGTCATTGATTGAAGCTCAAGATCTTCTTGAAAATGAAGCCTATAATGCCATATTAACTTTATACAATAATCATTCCCTTGATTATTCTCTTAAAGTGACCTGGAACCATTTCCAGGGTAATGGAACATTGAGGAATGAAGAAAATCCAGCCATTTCTAGGACTGTTAGATGTAAGATCTACATTGACACCCATACCACGGGATTTGAAACACCACCATGGTTTTCTGATTAAATAGGAGCTTATGGAAGCCAGGTGGAGTTTAGCTAAGGTTCATTTCAGTGTATCCAGGTATGTTTGAATATGTGTGTTAGTTGTTCAGTCATGTTTGACCCACTCTTTGCAACCCTATGGACTGTAGCCCACCGGGCTCCTCTGTCCATGGAATTCTTCAGGTAAGAATACTGGCATGGGTAGCCATTCCCTTCTCCAGGAGATCTTCCCGACCCGGGGATTGAACCCAGGTCTCCAGCATTGCAGGCAGGTTCCTTACCATCTGAGCCACTAGGGAAGCCCATATGATCTTCGGTTATTTCCTTGGTCACATGTGCATAACTGAGAGAGAACTACTCAACAGCTAGCACAATCTATTCATTATGGCCTATAAATAGGAGTAATCAGGGCACCCAGAGCCAAATGGAGGAGAAGGCAACGGCACCTCAAGTACTCATGCCTGGAAAAATCCCATGGATGGAGGAGCCTGGTGGGCTGCAGTCCATGGGTTTGCTAAGAGTCGGACACAACTGAACGACTTCACTCTCACTTTTCACTTTCATGCATTGGAGAAGGAAATGGCAACCCACTCCAGTGTTCTTGCCTGGAGAATCCCAGGGACGGCAGAGACTGGTGGGTTGCCGTCTATGGGGTCACACAGAGTCGGATGCGACTGAAGTGACTTAGCAGCAGAGCCAAGTGGAAGCCCCAGAAATCACACTCCCATCCTGAAGAAAATTATAAATCAGAAGTAATACTGTATCATTGGAAGAACTGCTGATATTAATATTGCTATCAAAGACTTAGAGGATATAGGGGTTGTGGTACTCAAAGTGTTTCCATTCGATTCATCTATAAATACCCTGAAAAAATGAAATGATTCTTGACAGGTGTATTTATTAACTATATATATATATATTCACGTGGCAGCCCCATTTACAACTACTGTACTATACCATCTGCCACAGAAGCTGCTATTGAGATTACCACTTGGTTAAATGACAGTAGATTAATACAGGCTTTGGCACTTGTTTTGAGACTAACACTCTTGCAGATAAATATAAATTTTCCAATTCCCTTCATTAATGAGGATAAAATTTGTTTTTTATTCACATGGTAAGAACAGCAGTTAATACTCATTCTTGCCCAGGAATACGCTAACTGTCCTCCTTTCTGTCACAGTAGACAATTCAGGTATCTTGATCACCTTGATATAACATTAGACTAATACATTAATGACACCATGATAATAGGGCTTGGTGAGCAGGAATTAGAGAGTACAGTAGATATTCTAGTAAGACATCTGTGTCAGAGAGTGGGACTGAAGTATCATGAAGATTCAAGGGACTGCCGCAGTTTTCGAGATCCAGTGGTCTGTGACATGCCACATTATTCCTTCTAAGATTAAGGACAAGACAAGTTTTTGCAGTTTTCATCTGACACCACTGATGGAAGCATAGTGTTTGAGAGGTATCTTCTGCTTTTGGAGGTAACATATACTGAATTTGAGACTATCACTCTGACCCATGTATTTGGTATTTTGGAAGCTGTTCATTTTTAATGGGGCCTAGAGGAAGATAGGATTCTGCAAAAGATCCAGCTTGAGGTCTCTTGCCATTTGGGCCTTATGATTCAACAGATTTGATAGAAATGATATATCTATAAAGGAAGAGTTTACTGTGTAAAATCTCAGTATATTTCCAAGATTTGGAGAAAAATCATGCCTTCCCTGTCAGAACACTAGTCTTAATTTTAGCAAACATTTCTGCCACGATAATGGGTCCTACTAGAAACTGATAGCCTGAACATGGGTTACTAAGTGACCATGATATTGAGGTTTCCTTTCTTGAGCTGAATATTATCAAGTCTATCACATAAGGTTGGGCAGGTGCAGAAACAGCATTTGGATTTCAGCCTGAGCACATCCAGAACGTACTGGTAAATCACACTAAAAAGCTTCAGACTTCCATGTCTCTAGTCTCTGCTATCCCCCCAAAACGAGAATAAGTAGTTGTTTTGTATGTTTTGTTAAATTTAAAAGATATCAGTGCTACAAATCTTATTTTACACATTTTATAGTTAATCTAGATTTACAAAATCCATTTACAAATAACTATTTTGTTTATTTTTACTAATGTAAATCTTTCTATTAGAACACATTGTCATATATTATCTATTTTTTGAGCATTCAACAACTGTGCTGTGATGTGCTTAGTAGCTCAGTCATATCTAACTCTTTGCACTCTGTCCATGGGGATTCTCCAGGGAAGAATGCTGGAGTGGATTGCCATGCCTGCTTCCAAGGAATTTTTCCAACTCAGAAATTGAACCAGAATCTCTTGCACTGCAGGCAGATTCTTTACCAGCTGAGCTACCAGGGAAGCCCCATTCAATGGCTAAGTTACAGCAATTCTTTACAACAAACAGTGCTGCAGTCAAAATCTTTAATAAATACCTCATCCTTTATTTTTTTTTCCATTATTGGTGAGATTGGGGTAACTATACATTGAATCATTCAAGTTTTCACTTTTGTTATTTTTTCTCCCTTGGTTATTTTGTACTGGGTTCTATGGAAGTGACTAGATATTTTATATCTTAATTCTTATTATTTATTCATTGTAAGTATTGAACCCCAGGCTGTCACTTTAATCTCAGTCCTATAAATGTAATGAAATCCATGATGGACCACTCACATCCTTTTTCAGGGCCAGAAGTCTTATTCCCTCATTAAAGAAAAGTAATTCTTGCAGGCAGCCCATAATAACCATCCCTCATTAGGAACTGCCTTGGGTAGAGATATTTGTCTCACCCAATTTCACACATCCTTACCAGGGCAGCTTGCATCCACTGACTGGTGAATGCAGGGATGTTTGGGCCCAGCCTCTCTCCAGCTTCAGAAAAGAATCCTTCATTGGTACTGCAACACAGCACTACTTCTCCCTCTAACTCACGTCTGTTTTCTTCCCTTCCCTCCCTATCATAGTGTTGACCTCAAGAACACATAAACCTGTTCAGTAATCTCTTTCTTATGGACTGGTTCCCAGGGACACAACCTGTGTGAATGACAGTTATTAATGGAAATTCTTACTTACATTGCTCAATTTTCATATTAGTCAAAAGTCAAATTATATTTTCTCTTGTGATTTGGGCTTTTATATCTTGCTTCAGTGAACATAGTCTAAGGTGAGCTTGGTCATTTTACTTTCATACTCAGGCCTTTTATTCATTTGAGATTCTTTTGTTTATTTTTATTTTGTAATGTGTGCTGGAGGCCCAGTTTTATTTTAGTAGTAAATCAAGTTTCTGGTCTTTTACAATAATGGCTACCACATCTCCAAAGTTATATACCATCTAACAAATAATCTTTAAATTCTTATTTTTTTTTTCTATTCCTTCAATAAGTCTGTTCCTGTTCCAGCTCCATACTGATAAATTTTACCTTGTGCCACATTCTGTCTTAATACTCAGCAGTAGGAATTTCTTTCTTTATATTTTTTAAAATGATTTAGTAATTCCTGAAAATTTGTCTTTTAGGAATACATTTTCCAAGTTTTNTGGAATTCCATCACCTCCACTAGCTTTGTTTGTAGTGATGCTGTCTAAGGCCCACTTGACTTTACATTCCAAGATGTCTGGCTCTAGACGAGTGATCTCACCTTTGTGATTATCTAGGTCGTGAAGATCTCTTTGGTACAGTTCTTCTGTGTATTCTTGACACCTCTTCTGAAATCTAATCAAGCTTTTGAGCTTTTTTTTTTTTCTCAGTCATGTTTTTTATTGTTGTTATAAACCTCTGCCTCTACTTTAGGCTTTTGCAGTTCTGTGGAGTTTTCCTTTTTTTTTTTTTCTCTTTTTTAATTTTATTTTTTAAACCTATTATTAGTTTTTCTACATTTATTCCTTTGTTTCTTTTCCTACTGTTCTTTCCCCCTTGTTCTTAATCTTTAATGCATATAAATCTTCTTTCAGTTCAGTTCAGTCACTCAGTCGTGTCCAACTCTTTGCGACCCCATGAATTGCAGCATGCCAGTCCTCCCTGTCCATCACCAACTCCCAGAGTGCACTCAGNTTCTTTCCCCCTTGTTCTTAATCTTTAATGCATATAAATCTTCTTTCAGTTCAGTTCAGTCACTCAGTCGTGTCCAACTCTTTGCGACCCCATGAATTGCAGCATGCCAGTCCTCCCTGTCCATCACCAACTCCCAGAGTGCACTCAGACTCACGTCCATCGAGTCAGTGATGCCATCCAGCCATCTCATCCTCTGTCATCCCCTTCTCCTCCTGCCCCCAATCCCTCCCAGCATCAGAGTCCTTTCCAATGAGTCAACTCATCCCATGAGGTGGCCAAAGTACTGGAGTTTCAGCTTTAGCATCATTCCTTCCAAAGAAATCCCAGGGCTGGTCTCCTTCAGAATGGACTGGTTGGATCTCCTTGCAGTCCAAGGGACTCTCAAGAGTCTTCTACAACACCACAGTTCAAAAGCATCAATTCTTTACCTCTATTTAACTTTACATACCTATTCATTCTTTCTTTCCTCTCAATAAATTTGTTAGTTTTATTCTCATTGCTTTATTCCCCACTTGACACCTTGCTTTAGTTTTGTTTTCCAGTTTGTACTTTAGTTAGTTCTGTTCTGGTAGATATACTTTTTGGTTTGCTTTGTTCACCAGGTCAAACTATTGTGCTTTATTTTTGTTGGATTGCTTTCATTATGCTTATGAGCATATATGTAGGAGAAGGCAATGGCACCCCACTCCAATATTCTTGCCTGGAAAAACCCTATGGACGGAGGAGCCTGGAAGGCTGCAGTCCATGGGGTTGCTGAGAGTCAGACATGACTGAGCGACTTCACTTTCACTTTTCACTTTGATGCATTGGAGAAGGAGATGGCAACCCACTCCAGTGTTCTTGCCTGGAGAATCCCAGGGACGGGGGAGCCTGGTGGACTGCTGTCTATGGGGTTGCACAGAGGCGGACATGGCTGAAGCAACTTAGCAGTAGCAGTAGCAGCAGCATGAGCATATATGTATATGTGTGTATTCAGTCACATTTTTTATAGTGGTCATAAACTTCTTCATCAACATTTGGGTTTTGCAGTTCTCCTTTTTTTTTTTTTTTCCATTTTTTCTTTTCTCTTTTTTATAATTTTAACTCTTAATGTTTTAAACCCATTCTGTTTTTTCTACATGGATTCCTTTGTTGGACTTTCCTACTTATTTTCCCCTTACAGTTAATCTTTCATGTATATAAATCTTCTTCATCTACTTCTATTTGACTTTGCATATATATTCTTTTCTTTTCTTTCTTTCCTTTCCTCTCAACATATTTGTTAGTTCTCTTTTCATTGCTTTATTTCCCACTTGGCACCTTGCTTTTATTTTTTTTCAGTTTGTGTTTTAGTTAGTTTTGTTCTTAACTTGTAAAGATGATTTTTTATTTCCTTTGTTAGCCAGGTCAATCTATTGTACTTTATTTTTGTTGAAATGTTTTGATTTGCTCATGAGTGTATATGTATATGTGTATATTCCATTATTTTAATTATTATTTTCCTGATTTTGTAACTGCCATTTGTCTGGAGTTCATCTTTGGTTTATTGTTTTTGGATATTTGTTTTAATCTCACTTAATGCCATAAAAAGCCACTTGTGAAATCATCATTTTTAACCAAAGATAAGCCCTGAGCCTTTTGGAGTGGGAGCACTGACTTGAAGACCTTAGATTGCCAGAGAACTAATCTTAGTGAGTATGAAATAGTGAGAACTCACAAGTGTTGACATCACCCAACCACCAGTTGCATCCTGTGCAGAACACCTCATCTAAATAAGAAACAAAACAAAATAAAAACTCAATCACGAGCAGACAGGATTACAACCTCACTCAGCCTTGCCCATCAGAGGAAAAGCAAACAAACAAAAACTCAGCACAAATCTAACCCTATACAAAGCTTACACAAACTGCTGGACCAACCTTAGAAGGGCAGAAACCAGAAGGAAGAACGAATTCATCTTGAAGCCTGGGAAAAGAAAACACAATGAGATTAAAAATAATAATGATGATGAAAAGGCAAAGAAATACTACACAAATGAAGAAACAAACTAGAAACACAGAAGTCCAAATGAATGAAGAGGAAATAGGCAAACTACCTGAAAAAGAATTCAGAATAATAATAGTAAAGATGATCAAAAACCTTGAAAACAAAATGGAGAAAATGCAAGAATCAATTTAAAAAGAACTAGAAGAATTAAATAATAAACATACAATGACAAACCACACAATTACTGAAATTAAAAACGACCCCATGGACTTTAGCCTACCAGGCGTCTCCATTCATGGGATTTTCCAGGCAAGGGTACTGGAGTGGGTTGCTATTTCCTTCTCCAAAAAATACCTTAGAAGGAATCAATAGCACAATATCTGAAGCAGAAGAATGAATCAGTGTGCTAGAAGATAAAATGATGGAAATAACTTCTGAAGAGCAGAATAAAGTAAGAAGAATGAAAAGTACTGAGGATAGTCTCAGAGACCTCTGGGACAATATCAAATGCAACAACATTTGAATTATATGAGTCCCCGAAGAAGAAGAGAAAAAGAAAGAGTATCAGAAAAAAATTTTAAGAGATTATAGTTGAAAAATCCCTTAACATGGAAAAGGAAATAGTCAATCATTTCAAGAGGCACAAAGAGTCCCATAAGGGATAAACCCAAGGAGAAACATGCCAAAAACATACTAATCAAATTAACAAAGACTAAACACAAAGAAAGAATATTAAAAATAGCAAGAGAAAAGCAACAAGTAACATACAAGGGATACCCCTTTTGCTTAACAGCTGATCTTCCAGCAGAAACTGCAGGACAGAAGGAAATAGCAGGATATATTTAAAGTAATGAAAGGGAAAAATCTACAACCAAGATTACTGTATCTGGAAAGGATATTATCCAAAATTGATGAAAAAATAAAAAAGCTTTTCAGACAAGAAAAAGTTAAGAGAATTCAGTACCACCAAACCAACTTTACAACAAATGTTAAAGGACTTATCTAGCCAAGAAATACAAGGGAAGAAAATGGATCTACAAAATCAACCCCAAACAGTTAAGAAAATGAAAATAGGAACATATATATCAATAATTGCTTTAAATGTAAATGGATTAAATGCTCCAACCAAAAGACACAGATTGACTGAATGGATACAAAAACAAGACCCATATATATATGCTGAAACAAGAAACCCACTTCAGACCTCAAGAGACATATACACTGAAAGTGAGAGGATGGAAAAATATATTCCATGGAAATGGGATGCAAAAGAAAGCTGGAGTAGCAATCCTCAAAAAGACAAAATAGACCTTAAAAATAAAGAAGATTACAAGAGATAAGGAAGAACACTACATAATTATCAAGGGATGAATCCAAGAGGAAGACATAACAATTATAAATATCTATGCACCCAACATAAGAGCACCTCAATACATAAGACAAATACTAACAGACATGAAAGGAGAAATGGACAGCAACACAATAATAGTAGGAGTCTTTAACACCCCACTCACATGAATGGACAGATCATCAAAACAGAAAATTAATAAGGAAACACAAGTTTAAATGAGACATTAGATTAGATGAATCTCATTGATAACTTCAAGACATTCCATCCAAATACAGAAGAATACAACTTCTTCTCAAGTGCACATGGGACATTCTCCAGGATAGACCACATCTTGTGTCACAAACCAAACCTCAGTAAATTTAAGAAAATTGAAATCATATCAAACATCTTCTCTGACCACAATGTTATGAGACTAGATATCAATTACAAGAAAAAAAAACTGTTAAAAAACACAAACACATGGAGATTAAACAACACATTTCTAAATAACCAACAAGTTATTGAAGAAATCAAATGGGAAATCAAAAAATTTCTAGAAACAAATGACAATGAAAACACAACTCAAAACCTATGGGATGCAGGAAAAGCAGTTCTAAGAGGGAAGTTTATAGCAATACAATCTTACCTCAAGAGACAAGAAAAGCATCAAATAGACAACTTAACGTTACACCTAAAACAACTGAAAAAAGAAGAACAAAAAAACCCTCAAATTAGTAGAAGGAAAGAAATAATAAAGATCCGAGCAGAAATAAGTGAAAAATAAATGAAACAAACAGTAGTAAAGATTAATAAAACTAAAAGTTGGTTCTTTGAGAAGATAAACAAAATTGACAAGCCTTTAGCCAGACTCATAGAGAAAAAAGAGAGAAAAATAAAATCAACATAATTAGAAATGAAAAGGGAGAGGAGACAACAGACAGTGCAGAAACACAGAAGATTATAAGAGACTTTTATGAACAACTGTATGGCAATAAAATGGATAACCTGGAAGAAATGGACAGATTCTTAGAAAAGTTCAATCTTCCAATACTGAACCAGGAAGAAATAGAAATTATCAGGAACCAAATTACAAGCACTGAAATTGAAGCTGTGATCAAAAATTGCCCACAAAACAAAAGCCCATGACCAGATGACTTCACAGGAGAATTCTATCCAACATTTACAGAAGAGCTAATGCCTATCCATCTAAAACTCTTTAAAAAAACTGCGGAGGAAGGAACACTTCCAAACTCATTCTATGAGGCTGCCATCACCCTGATACCAAAACTAGACAAAGAAAACATGAAAAAAGAAAACTACAGGCTAATATCACTGATGAACATAATGCAAAAATCCTCAACAAAAATTTTAGTAAACAGAATTCAGCAGCACATCAAAAAGCTCATATACCATGATCAAGTTGGGTTTATTCCAGGGATGCAAGGATTCTTCAATACATGCAAATCAATCAATGTGATACACCATATTAACAAGTTGAAAGTTAAAAACCATATGATCATCTCAATAGATGCAGAAAAAGCCTTTCACGAAATCAGCACACATTTATGATTAAAACTCTTCAAAAAATAAGCATAGAAGGAACCTACTTCAACATAGTAAAGGCCATATATGATAAGCCTATAGTAAACATTAATCTCAATGGTGAAAAACTAAAAGCATTTCCCCTAAGATCAAGAACAAGACAAGGGTGTCCACTTTCACCACTATTACTCAACATAGTTCTGGCTAGAGCCATCAGAGAAGAAAAATAAATAAAAGAAATCCAGATTGGAAAAAAAAAAAAGTACAGTTCTCACTGTTTGCAGATGACATGATACTGTACATAGAAAACCCTACAGATAGTATCAGAAAATCACTAGAGCTAAGCAGTGAATTTAGCAAAGTTGCAGATACAAAATCAATACACAGAAATAATGTGCATTTATATATGCTAACAAAGAAAAATCAGAAAGAGAAATTAAGGAATCAATCCCATTCACCATTGCAACTAAAGGAATTAAATATCTAGGTATAAACCTACCTAAAGAGACAAAAGAACTGTACACAGAAAATTATGAGACACTGATGAAAGAAACTGAAGAGACTGGGGAAAACCACTAGACCATTCAGTTCAGTTCAGTTCAGTAGCTCAGTCTTGTCCAACTGTTTCCGACCCCATGCGTTGCAGCACACCAGGCCTCCCTGTCCATCACCAGTTCCCAGAGTTCACTCAAACTCACGTCCATCAAGTCGCACTCTGGGAGTTGGTGATGGACAGGGAGGCCTGGCGTGCTGCGATTCATGGGGTCACAAAGAGTCGGACATGACTGAGCGACTGAACTGAACTGAATATAATCTGGATACCCAAACTGGGTAATGACTGTACAAGAAAACTAAATTGTTGGTTAATTTCACTAATGAACATAAAAGATCCTCATACTAGTTAACTGAAACCAAACAATGCATTAAAATAGACTGTGGTCAAGTATAGTTAATCCAAGGAGATAAGGATTATTCACCTTGGAAATCTATTCATGTAAGTAATATCTGTAACATTAAATGATCAAAGAAGAAAAATATATAATCTTTTAACTTAGGTTGGAAAGAAAAATTCATATGATTTACTACACAGTTAAGAATTCTTAGCAAATGAGAAAAGAGAAAGACAAGGTTTTTTTTTAAAAGAACATAAGAGTACAGAATATCTACAGAAAACATCTTTATTTAATAGAGAATTTAGATATTTCATTCTCCTTCACACCAGCATTAAGACAAGGATGACTACCATCATCACTATTATTCAGCACAGACTGAAGTTCTCAGAGAAAATATTAAAAACAAATGAAAAAAAAGATAAAGAGAATAGGGAGAAGAAGTTAAAACGTCATGATAGGAATATCTTTCTGGAATGCCCAAGATATTTTACAAACGAATTTTAATATTACTATGAAAATTCAATTAATTTAAGGACTGAAGAAATAGTATTATGAGCACCCATATGACCACCATCCCAGAAATAAAAGTGCTATCATTTTGTCGTTTGTCCCATATTCTTTTTAAAATACATATACAAGAAAATTAGTTTTAGTATTGTATATTAGAACAAGCAATTGGAAACAATCTCTTTTACATTAAAATTTTAAAGTTGAAAGCAATAATCTTACTTCTTCTCTACAAAAACTTTAACTTAATCCAGATTTTTCCTCCAAACTCTTCTAGAATAGCACACATACTAATTCTTTCTCACAATTACCATGAATTTAGCACACATGTACATTTTTAGCATTCAGAGTTTATAAGATTACTTTAAAATCAGAGAAAATTGATTTATGAAGAAAGACTACTTGACAGCTATATTGAATGGACACTACTGAATTATAGGCACATCTTATAAAAACAAAAAGGATATTTGAAGCTGATTTATAGTTTCAAAAGAACAACATTGCAGAATATTAAAATTCCATGCTCCCATCCTGGTCAGGACTTTTCAGATTTTTTCTAATAACTTTCAAATATTTACAATATCATTTTAAGCAAAAACTGTATCACTTGGAGTCTTTCAAGAATGTAGCTAGATATTCTAGATGCTTTAAATAAGAGAAAGTTGGCAAAGTCTAGGTCAGTAGTGTCCAACAAAAATACAATTCTAACCTTACAATTCTTAACCTTAAATGTGAGCCACATATGTAATTTATTTTTTTTTAATTTTTTTAAAATTTACTTTATTTTACTTTACAATACTCCATTGGCTTTGCCATACATTGACATGAATCTGCCTCAGGTGTACACGAGCTCCCAATCCTGAATCCCCCTCCCACCTCCCATCCCACAATGTCTCTCTGGATCATCCCCATGCACCAGCCCCAAGCATCCTGCATCGAACATAGACTGACGCCTCATTACTTACATGATAGTATACATGCTTCAATGCCATTCTCCCAAATCCTCCCACCCTCTCCCTCCCCCTCAGAGGCCAAAAGTTCGTTCTATATGTCTGTGTCTCTTTGTTGTCTCACTTACAGGGTCATCATTACTATCTTTCTAAATTCCATATAGTTGTGTCAGTAAGAAATTAAGGAAATAATTTCATTCACCATTGCAACAAAAAGAATAAAATACTTAGGAATATACCTACTTAAAGAAACTAAAGACCTATACATCGAAAACTATAAAACACTGATGAAAGAAATCAAAGAAGACACTAATAGATGGAGAAATATACCATGTTCATGGATTGGAAGAATCAATATAGTGAAAATGAGTATACTACCCAAAGCAATCTACAGATTCAATGCAATCCCTATCAAGCTACCAGTGGTATTTTTCACAGAACTAGAACAAATAGTTTCAAGATTTGTATGGAAATACAAAAAACCTCGAATAGCCAAAGCAGTCTTGAGAAAGAAGAATGGACCTGGAGGAATCAACTTGCCTGACTTCAGGCTCTACTACAAAGCCACAGTCATTAATACATATGCAATTTAAAATCTTCCAATAGGCACATTTCAAGTAAAAATAAACAAATTAATGTAAATAATTCATTTTAAACCAATCGATAGAAAATTTGCATTTTAGTCCTCAATGCATACAAAACATTAGTATTGAGATATTTGGCATTTTTAATATCAAAATTTTAAAATTTCAATTTGTATTTTACACTTTCAAGACCATCTCAGTTTGTACTATCCACATGTTAAGTACTCAATAGCCTCATGTGACTAGTTGTTACCATACTGGACAGTACAGGTAGAGAAAATACATTGATTAGTGTGATGCATTGATTAACATAATGGATATAGTTATCCTAGTGTGGTGAAAGCAAACACCAACATTGAAGAATTTCTAGTATGTGCTAAAAACTGTGTGAAGTGCATTGTAAAAATTATCTCATTTAATCCACAATATACCTATGGTATGTGCTGTGCTAAGTTTCTTCAGTCATATCTGACTCTATGACTCCATGGANTACATGATAGTATACATGTTTCAATGCCATTCTCCCAAATCATCCCACCCTCTCCCTCCCCCTCAGAGGCCAAAAGTTCGTTCTATATGTCTGTGTCTCTTTGTTGTCTCACTTACAGGGTCATCATTACTATCTTTCTAAATTCCATATAGTTGTGTCAGTAAGAAATTAAGGAAATAATTTCATTCACCATTGCAACAAAAAGAATAAAATACTTAGGAATATACCTACCTAAAGAAACTAAAGACCTATACATCGAAAACTATAAAACACTGATGAAAGAAATCAAAGAAGACACTAATAGATGGAGAAATATACCATGTTCATGGATTGGAAGAATCAATATAGTGAAAATGAGTATACTACCCAAAGCAATCTACAGATTCAATGCAATCCCTATCAAGCTACCAGTGGTATTTTTCACAGAACTAGAACAAATAGTTTCAAGATTTGTATGGAAATACAAAAAACCTCGAATAGCCAAAGCAATCTTGAGAAAGAAGAATGGACCTGGAGGAATCAACTTGCCTGACTTCAGGCTCTACTACAAAGCCACAGTCATTAATACATATGCAATTTAAAATCTTCCAATAGGCACATTTCAAGTAAAAATAAACAAATTAATGTAAATAATTCATTTTAAACCAATCGATAGAAAATTTGCATTTTAGTCCTCAATGCATACAAAACATTAGTATTGAGATATTTGGCATTTTTAATATCAAAATTTTAAAATTTCAATTTGTATTTTACACTTTCAAGACCATCTCAGTTTGTACTATCCACATGTTAAGTACTCAATAGCCTCATGTGACTAGTTGTTACCATACTGGACAGTACAGGTAGAGAAAATACATTGATTAGTGTGATGCATTGATTAACATAATGGATATAGTTATCCTAGTGTGGTGAAAGCAAACACCAACATTGAAGAATTTCTAGTATGTGCTAAAAACTGTGTGAAGTGCATTGTAAAAATTATCTCATTTAATCCACAATATACCTATGGTATGTGCTGTGCTAAGTTTCTTCAGTCATATCTGACTCTATGACTCCATGGACTGTAGCCCACCAGGCTCCTCTGTCCATGGGATTCTCCAGGCAGGAATACTGAAATGGGTTGTCATTTCTTTCTCCAATATTTATGGTATAATAAATACTATATTATTCATATTGTTTGCCTGGATCATATCACATTACTCCGTATTCTTGCCTGGATCATATCACATCCAGTCAAGAATACTGGAGTGGATTGCCATTTCCTTCTCCAGTATTTATGGTGTAAATAAATACTAATATTACTTATCTTATTTCCATCATATGATTAAGATACTTGAGATTAAACACATATTCCAATGGGCCACAGCTAAGACCAGGCAGAGCAGAAAATAAAGCCATGCTTGATTGCTTGGGGCTTCCCTGGTGGCTCAGTGGTAAAGAATCGCCTGCAATGCAGCAGCCTCAGGAGACACAGGTTCAATCCCTAGGTCAGGTAGATACCCTGGAGGAGGGCATGGCGACCCACTCCAGTAGCTGCCTGGAGAAGCTCATGGACAGGGGAGCCTGGAGGGCTACGGTCCAGAGGGTGGCGAAGAGTCAGACATGATTACAGTAACCTAGCACGACTGCTTCCTCTATTTTAATTACTTTACACCAAATTGGCTGCAGTTGAGTTGATGACTGGCACTAGGATGATGGCAATGATAGAGGGAAGTTGGAGAAATATTCAAATGATAAAAGCAGCAGGATTGGTGATGGATTATATGTGCAGATAGAAATAAACATTAAGGACAGTGTGGGTTTTCCAGTCGTAGGAACGGTCAGATGTGTGACTATTACTGGGATAAGGAATATTGGAGTTGGTAGTTTTTGCAAGAAGATTCTAAGTACTCCATACTTCAGATTCAGAACATTGTTACAATCTTGGTAGTTATATTAAACCTATGCTAGAAAATGTGAATTTAAAAAAGCCCTTCACTTCTACTAGTTAGTAGACTAAAGAGCAGAGAAAAGGAGAAAAATAATGCATTAGAATAAAACAAAAGAAAGCCTCCTTGATCACTCCCTTTTACAAATAGGAAGAAAAAAGATACAACTGAGAAAATAACTTATAATTTATTTATTAGCACTCAACAAACTTTTCCTAGATAAATAATACAAATGAAGTTTGTGAAAAATAAAAAGAAAAGTTACTGTTTCAAAATTTAGGGGATGCATGTCTCAATAAATGGATTAAAAATAATACCACTTAAGTACTGATGTGCTCTATCTCATCTTCTCAACAGATTTTCAGTGTGAAACTCTTCTAGATGTGAGTGAAATCTATGCTGCAGATAGCATAGATAGGCTCAGAAAAGCTTTTGTGGTATTTATGCCCAAATTGAATGACAACTCCTATAAAGCACTACTGATTAGAAGTAAGCATACCACTTCATTTCACTGTTGTTAAAACGTAATAATTTATGCCTCTTCCTAGTTTATTCATCCTGGCTTCTTCATCTTAATTGATGGTTTTTCTGGTTCTTTGCCCCCATAAGTTTGAATTCCTCAATGATGAGACTGAGTTATGCTTTTCACATCTGGCTTGTAAGGTATGGGAAACCATTTCTGTGTCTGAGATCAAGGAAAAGAGAAAATTTGGGGAGGAGGGCTTGAGGGATTTGTGGAGTGCAAAAAGTTCTGGAATAATGGAAAGATATAGGAAGGAAGGGGGCATCCCTGGTGGCTCAGGTGGTAAAGAATCCGCCTGCAATGCAGGAGACCTGGGTTCAATCCCTAGCTTGGGAAGATCCCCTGGAGAAGGGAACAGCTGCCCACTCCAGTGTTCTGGCCTGGAGAATTCCATGGACTATTAGCCCATGGGGTTTCAAAGAGTCAGACACTGCTGAGCAACTTTCACCTCTATAGGAAGGAAGAGCATAGGAAGGTAACAGAAGTGAAAGTGAAAAAGTTAGTCATTTAGTTGTGTCTGAGTCTTTGTGATCCTATGGACTGTAGGCCTCCAGGCTCCCCTATCCATGAAACTCTCCAGTCAAGAATACTTGTGCTCCCCTGTCCATGGAACTCTCCAGTCAAGAATCCCCAAGTATTCTTGTCAAAGGGATTTTCTTCTCAAGGGGATCTTCCCAACCCAAGGATCAAACCTGGGTCTCCTGCATTGCAGGCAAATTCTTTACTGTCTGAGCCACCAGGGAAGCCCCAGGAAGGCAACAAAATATGGTTTAAAGTTTTGTCAACCTATGCTCAGGTCTGGAATGTGTAGTCAGAACCCCACAGATACCAAGGGATGAGTGTTTACATATGTGTAAGAGGAATCAGAAGAAATCATCAACTGAACATGACCCTCAAAATTTAGATGGTAAAATAAAGAAAGCTCCCAGGTAGTGAAGGATAGAAACTGATAGGATTTCTTTCACATTCACCGAGGGTACAGCATTAATTGATTTCAGAAAAATTAAAGACTTTTCTTTATAAAAGTTACTCAGGGAAGAGTTCGCCTGACCAGTAATATTTAGCTAAGATTATTTATTAATCGCTGTAGCCCTCAATCCAGCTTTGTCATGTCTGTTGTTTGCTTCATAGCGCAGTGATCTTTCATACTAAAATTTAGTCTAAAACAAGACAATCATTTCCGTTTAGTAACTACATAAATGTGCCACCAAAGTAGCCCACACCTCAAACTCCATTATGATACTATAACTTTCTATTCTTCTTGCTGAACCAGAGTATATTTTAACTAGCATGGTCCAGGAGACTGACATAATCAGAGTGCTTTTTGAACATTATTTGTGAGCAGGGCATAAGATGGAATGAGACCAGTGATGGGGTACTTTGCAATAGTCTAATTATGAGGTAAATCCATCTAAACCCNAGAGTATATTTTAACTAGCATGGTCCAGGAGACTGACATAATCAGAGTGCTTTTTGAACATTATTTGTGAGCAGGGCATAAGATGGAATGAGACCAGTGATGGGGTACTTTGCAATAGTCTAATTATGAGGTAAAACCATCTAAACCCAAGTGGTAGTGGCAACAATGTAAAAGATAAGTTAGAAAAAAAAATTTCTAAGAGGAATTAGAAAAAAACAACAACAACTGACTTATCATGGGTGTTAGGGATAAGGACCAAGTCAAAGGTGATACAATTAGAACCTAATATGTGATCATGATGGTACCACTGGTGGGAGGAGAACCTGGATCAGATGTGCCTTGAAAGGTGTTAGAAAATGAGAGAAGTTTAGACAAATTGTCTTCCTCATATGATCTCACTTTCTGACTTTCTACATACCTTTCAACTTCTCAAGGTTAATAGACAAAACTTTTTTCATCCTTACTTTTTATATACCTCATAAATGTGTGAAATCTTTTAGTATCTCACTAATTAAAACATGTTCTTATAAGCTGAAAACCCCATTTATATGGATCCAATGGAATCATTTTTACCACAGAACCTAACAGCAAAATATTCTTGAATATACAGAACTTGTCACATGGAACTTATTACTTCCTGCCCGGTTTCACATGTTTTTTCAAATTTCTTATCTCTCTCTATATAGAAGTCAATTCTGTATCTTTCTACTTCCTACTCTCCAAATCATTACATCCTACACCGGTAGTAACATTTAGCTGGCATTTGTAAAGTCAGAACTAAATTAGATGAGAGAAGTCAGAATAAGTTTTTAAGGCTCATTTGCATTATTGTGTTAGTCAATTGGGAAAATAGTGAATTGAAAAGAGAGGATATAAGTGCACAGAATGTAAGAAAAACTTAAGGATGGAACTCTGAAGAACACTCACACTTGGTGACACTGAAGAGAGGAGTAAGACTCATTTTCATCCATTTTAGTTCACTGAACCCCTACAGTGTCGATGTTTAATCCTGCCATCTCCTGCTTGACCACAATTTACCTTGATTCATGGACCTAACATTCCAGGTTCCTATGCAATATTGTTCTTTAGAGCATCAGATTTTGCTTTCACCACCAGACACATCCACAGCTAAGCATCATTTCCACTTTGGCCCAGCCACTTCATTCTTTCTGGAGCTATTAGTAATTGCCCTGTGCTCTACCCTAGTAGCTTATTGTATACCTTCCAACCTGGGGGCTCATCTTCAGGCTTCATATATTTTGCCTTTTCATGCTGTCCATGAGGTTCTCCAGGCAAGATTCCTGGAGATGGTTGCCATTTCTTTCTCTTTGGATAAGAGAAAAATCTAAAGTTTTGTTTGTTTGTTTTTGTTTTTAAGGGAAAAAAATCATTGATAACTTTTGATAAAGCAATTTTAGTGGAGTGCAGTGGAAGAAAACCACATTGTAAGGGGTTAAGGGATGAATCATTGGTAAACAATTAGAGACATTCTTTTGATATTTTGTAAAAATTCATAGATCAGCTGTGGAAACCTTACAGACTACATTCATATGCTCTTTTATCACAGAGAATAATTTGAAACCCTTCATACAATATTAGTCAGGAAACTGAGTTCCGTTTTATTACTGTCAATCTATTCACAAGTTAAGGAAAGCAATGTAAAGTACTTCCACTTTCTTACCTAAACTTAACCCCAGAACCTAATTAAACTAAAATTAAGATGATGCTTATGTACCAGTGAAAGAAAAGTCTTTCAACTACCACTTAATGCATATTTAAAATGTTTTTATTAAATTTAGAAGTAAATATAATTTTTTTAAATTCCTGAGACTTTTGTGTAAATTTTAAGTAATCAAAAAATTCTTAATCAGATGGTGATAGCAGAATTTTTATTTTAGAAAACATGCTTATTTTCAGGTTACTGTGAAAAACACTCTCAAGAAACTCAGATAAGACATATTCCTGCTTACAAGGACCTTATAATAAACTAAGAATATAAAGTCAGACTGCTAAATGTATTATTATAGGATTGATAAATTTGTCTGAATATCCTCATACACCCTTTATTCAACATTCAGTAAATGGTGTGGGAATGTTTTACCTAAGGATTATATCAATCCTTTAGCAAAAGATAAAGCAATTCTTAAGCTTTTGCTAGTGCTTATTGTTGCCAAAAATGGTCATTAAAGGCTGACAGATCTATTGCTTAAAAGGGTAATTGTAATGAGCTTCTCATTTCCTATGCACAGAAAAAACAATCTGAGTCAAGGCTAGAAGCAGAAGGATGTCCTAATTGAGTACTGGCACCATTCACGTTATAATGTAAAGCTGTTTCTCCACTCTGAAAGGAGTATTCAGAGTAAATTATTGTTTTGATAAAATATTTCTCTTTTTAAATATGCCTCTAGGGTGGAATTACTGAAGATTAGTGCTTGTCCTCAGATGATGTCCATGTATGGGTGTGTGAGTGTGAGTCAAGTATAAGGTAGAGGGGTGTGTGTGTGTGTGTGTGTGTGTGTGTATGTTTTTGGTTCAATACTTGATGACCAGGAAGAATAAGAAGACAGAACCACTGTCTGAGAGACATTGGTTTGCCAACACCCACCCTAGAATGTTCTTCTTTTTAGCCCTCTTTTTCCCAAACTCAGTAATATTATTAATACACACTTAATAATTTAGATTCTAAGAAGGCTATTACACAAATTAACATGTGTTGTGGTTCACATTGTTGAGAGAGTGGGAAAGGCAAGAAGACATATTTAGCTTAAGAATTTCTAAACTAATTTCTAAGCTAATTTCTTTCTCACAGCCGTTATGGACAGTGCAGAGGGGAATTTTAAAAAGATTTCACTGTTCTTATACTACTCTTTCCCTCACAGGATCACCCAAAGGCTATCTGACATCTTAGTGGCTTATTAAATGAAATCACAATGTAGGAAGAAACTTAAGATCATAAACGAAATATATTATCCATAGTTTCCCAAAAGTCTATGATTTCACAGAAAGTCTGTTCACAGGCCACATCTGGTTTAAGAAACATTATTTTTCTGTGTCGAAGTCAGTTATTTTATCTTTCTTTTTCTCAAATAAAAAGAAAGAATGGGCAGAGATGCATCAAGAAATAATAGTGCCTATGGGCAAAAAAGGAAGTACTACGCATGCTGAGGAAGTTAAGAGGATGATTTGGGAATTGAAGACTGTCTGAAATTCTAGCTAAGGATGATTATTATGGAATGAATGCTTGTGCCCCTAAATATATTTAGGGGTTGATGCTTCAGCCCCTAATGTGACTATACTAGGGAGTTTATGTAGGTAATTAACAATAAATTAATTTATAAGAGTGAGATCCTCATAGGATTAGTGTCCTTTGAAGAAAAGACAGAAAGAGATGGTCACTTATGCATGCCTTTTCTCTTAGCCATGTGAAGACTCAGTTAGAAGGTGACCACTTGCAAACCAAGAAAGAGGGGTTTACTAGGAGCCAAATAAGCTGATAATTTGATCTGGGACTTCTAGTTTCTAGAACTACGGGAAAATACGTTTCTATTGCCTAAGCCACCCAGTTTGTGGTATTTTGTTATGGTTTCAAGCTGACTAAGATAAGGATCTTCAACTCAGAAAAGCAGAAACCATTCTGGAAGCCTTATAAAAGGTAGGACTAGTCTAGTATTGGGGCATCCACGTTGTTCAGTCTTTCCATGTGGTTCCACTTATAATAAATGTGCTTTCTGTGAAAGCATAAACATGCTGGATTTAGAAAACAAGCATCAACTGTCCTTGTCAAAGGACCTTCCTGATAATTTGCTTTGACATTTATTAGTACCTGAGACCACAATTTTCTCCATTTCTCTGTTATCCTCTCCCATGTCTATAATGGTATGTATATATCCATCTCTGTCTCTAAAAGTCAAACCATAGTTTGATTTGTGAAACTAGTGAATTTTAGAAAAATTACTCATTTTACCTTATGTATACATTGAAAAATTCTTATTCACAGAATAAATTAAATGTTAACCTGGTAAATCAGATAAAAGATTTGAATGAAATAAATTTTCCTTTTTTTTGTTTTGTTTTGTTTTTGTTTTGAAAAGAAAATTCCTAGAAGGATGTTATTGTTTTCAATTGTGAGAATATTAATGTTGACACAGTAATTTTAGTAAGATAACTTAAATATAAAGAGATAAATTATGTAGTTTAAAATGCATGAAGTATATTTAAGCCTTTATAGAAAAGAAAAGGGTTTCCCCCCCCCCACATGCATTAAGCATGCACATACATAATATTTGGAAGTGGCCATTTTTAACAATTAATATTCTGTTCTGTCATATAGAGTTCCAGGAAGAATCCGCTAACTATATTACTTCACTAATCTTAGTTTTTGCTTCATTCAGTGAAGGTCAAATTCATTACCTTAATGTTGATTTAATGTAGATGAAAAATTTACAACTAATGAGCACCAAGGATTTTATAGTACCTGCGTTCTACATGAAGCCTTTGGGGAAAAAGTAAGGATGGGGATAAGGGAGGTAAAAGAGGCCACCTTGCATTACAAGAGAGTTCACTGTCATTTTAGGGATTATAACTAAGTAGAGGGATTACAGTCATGTTCATTCATGTTTCTTTTTTTATTTCAAGGAAAAGGAGACTGATTATGAGGAAAATCTTTTATTTATTAAAATTTTACTCAGCATACTTATAAAAATTACCCTGCTTATTAATATTAGTTTATTATATGAACATATATTTTTCAGTCCCTTTTAAAATGTTTAATCAAATTTTAATTTTTATCTTTTACTGTTTAATTGAATCAAAATGCAACAAAGGTTAATATCAAAATATATTTCTGTGCTATTTTTTCCTGCTTAAAATCAGTTCCTCTACTACTGAAGATTGTTCAAAAGTTATTTGTGGTATATGTGAATGCAGCAATTAAAACAGGTTCTCAATACAAAGACAATATAAAAGTATTTAGAGATTTAGTCTCTAGAGATACATTGTCTAGATTTTCATTTCACCTCAATTCTGTTACTTCTCGGATAATTGGCATGTATCTCAGTTTTCACATCCATAAAATGAGGATACAATTGTGTATATCTCATAGCTTGTTTGAGGTTTACATGAATTAACAATGGAAAAACACTCATAATAAAAAATGCTTTATCAATGTCTTCTCTTATCATTTCCTTAAATATAGGCATAGAAGAATTATCCTTTAACCTATGAGTTCTTAACAACTACATTAATGAGTAAATGAGTAAAGGTGATTTAAGGTCACCTTTTCTGCATTTTGAAAGAGTCTATGTATGATGACATTTGTGGTTCCATGGAAAATTGAAAGTGTCGGGAAAATTGTCCTAAAAACTAGTCTTTGGGGAATGAAATCTTCGCCACTTCCCAATTTATTCATAGTTGTTCGTTGAGCTCTATTCTTTCTCACATCAGTTTTGGCCATTTAACTTATTTTAGAAAAAAAGTACAGTCAATTTCAATCAGGGTATTCATGCTTGGGCTGCCATAAGTACTATAAACTGAATGAATTAAACAACAGACTTTTTTTCTTTCACAGTTCTGAAAGTTAAGTGTCTGAAGTCAAAATGTAAGCAGGGTTGGTTCCTTCTGGGGATCATAAAGGAAAGATCTATTCCAGGTCTCTCTCCTTGACTTATAAATGGCTATCTTCTCCCTGTTTCTTTTCACACGGCTGTCCCTCTGTGCCTGTCTCCCTCTCTTCATGTGGCATTCTATTTATAAGCATATTCTGTATGTTCTTACCTTAACTAATTATATCTGCAAAAACTATTTCCATATAAGTTCACATTCTGAGATACTGGGGCTTTCCTAACATATGATTTGGTGGGGGAAAGAGTAAAGTTCAACCCACAATGATTAGTATTTCCAAGTAATTTTTTGGTGTGTTTAAATAGTATTTTATTCCTAAAAAGTTTTCCTTATTTTTATTTGCTTTTATGCTCTAATTCCTTTAATATATTTGTAAACATTTTCTTATAGGATATTTCAAATTTATGCATAAGTAGAAGGAATAATATAGGGAATCCCTATGTACCTATCAGCCAGTTTCAATGATTTATCAACTCATGGCCAATCTTCTTTTGTTTATATTCTAACTCTTTCCCAGTCATATGCATTTTTTGAAATAAATCCCAGATATAATGTCATTTAATCTGATACTATTTTTTTTTACATTTCTAAGAAGAAAAAAAAAAGAGAACTTTAAAAACATAGCCACAATATTAATATTAAACAAGTGTTTATTGAAGAAATTGGTTATTTGGCCTGTAGAATTCACTAGGCTGGAATTTGGTGATTAATATTAATTGGATCACTTAATATGTTCCTTTGTTGCCTACTAGGCCCTGAAGCCAATAATTCTATCTAGAGATTGGTTTGAAATTTAGAAATTTAATCATATTTAGTTTGGAATTTTGAGGAGAGATTCTTTATGTGTGATGTTGTGATATTTCCATCCATCAACATTGTAGAAGATGCTTCTAGTGCTCAGTATCACATTGATTTAACCTTTCATTTCAACCACTGATGCAGTGGAGAGTTCCATTGGAAATCAAACTTATTTGCACTGATGGCATTCTTGCTCAGGCACAGTGGATGTCTTTTCTCCCGCCTAAAGCAATGGGAAAGTGAGCAAGAGGTACAAATAGGCTAAACTCTTAATTTTCCTCTCTGAGTGGGAATTTATTTATGTTTGCTCCTAAGTCATTTTTTTTTATTTTTATTTTTAATTTGACTTTACAATACTCTATTGGGTTTGCCATACATCAACATGAATCCACCACAGGTGTACACAAGCTCCCAATCCCGAATCCCCCTCCCACCCCATAACGTCTCTCTGGATCATCCCCGTACACCAGCCCCAAGCATCCTGCANNNTAAATTAACATATATATATATATATATATATTATATTGCTAGATATTTCAATACCTTCATAGGCATTTTCCCATCTTGTAGCTCCAACAGCAATTAATAAAAGTGACTATTTATTCACAATCTCACCATCACACTGTGTTGTTAAACTTCTGATTTTCCAATCTGACATATGAGAAATGGTATCACAATATAGTTTTAGTTTGCATTTCTTCTACTGTGAATGATACTGAACATATTTTCATATTGTTGAGTCATTTGCATTTTTACTGTATCTTTATATTTCTAGATCATTTTTATATGGGGTTGTTGATTTTTTTGTGTCTTTGTTTTTTAGAAGTCTGGTATACATTGTAGATAGTAACCCTTTGAAATTGCAAATCCTTTTACAATTTTTTATCTGTCCTTTAACTTTGTTTGCTGTATATTTTGCTATGTGAAGTTTTATTTTTTTGTAATCATATGTGTCCATCTTTTCTTATATTGCCTCTCAATTTTGGTTAGAAAATATTTCCTCACTTTCAGCTTATAGGGTAATTCACACTTCATGATTTTTGACAAGTTTAGCTCTGGATTGATCTTTTAGACCCAAACATAAGCAATTATAAGGCCTTCCCTGGTAGCTCAGCTGTGAAGAATCTGCTTGCAACATAGGAGAGGAGGGTTTGATTCCTGGGTGGGGAAGATTTCCGGGAGGAAAAAGAAATGGCAGTCCACTTCAGGAGTATCCCATGGACAGAGGAGCCTTGAAGGCTACAGTCCATTGTGTCACAAAGAGTCAGACAGGACTGAGCTGCTAAGCACACATGTAGACAATTATAAAACCTTTACCTGGCAGGTCTCGTGAGGGGAAGCTGCCTTCCTCACTCCAGACTTGGTGCACAGCCCAGAAGGAGATGCAATTAAGGCCTCAACACCTCTATGCCTCTAGCTTTCATTGTTCTTAAGCTTATCTTCATTTAGAGCCCAGATACCTCCATTTAGGACCTTCTTGGTTGAGGGAGGGACCAGGCACAAGTCTTTCACAGGTACCTCTGTCACCCATATCAGAGGATATTAAAGATGTTTTTCTCCATTCTGACACATCATTCAGTATTTTTCACTTCTAGTTCTTTATCACCTTCCTCTCCTGTTCCCCTAAGTCTCTATAAAGAAAGAAGCCTTTTATTTGGGGTTCCCTTAGTACTGAGATTTTTCCCAGTCTCTGTACATCTCATCCTCACCCTGCACAGTAGCTAGGGAGAGAATATAACATTGGGGAAACTAGCACTTTTTCCTGTTTAGCAACTTGCTTAAAATATCCGATAAATATCTTGTCTCTTTCATTTTGACTTGTCCTAATTGATATGCTCAAAACGTGGTAGTTCAGCTCTCTCCAGATCAACTATTGACAATTTTAAATATGTACTTCAATTTTTGCATTTGTATCTTTGATCCACTTGTAATTTTACCTAATTTTTAGCAGGAAGAATGGATCCAATATTATCTTTTTCTGTAAAACCATCTTGCCACTCCATCATCACTTATTTAAAATAATGTTTTTTTTTTTCCCCTGTTAATGTGAAATATAATTTTTAAGCCAATCATTTGTTGGTGCTTAGATATTTTGCTTAGAAATGAAAAATATTATTTCCAATCATAATTTATTGGCCAAAGCAATTCACATGATGAATTCTGTTGACAACAGGGTAGGAAGTTATAATCTTATTCCAGAGAGGAATAGTAAATATTTATAAACAATCATAGAATCTACCACACTCCCCATCTTGATCTGTGCAGACGTTCCCCCATCCAAAATAATAAATGAAGAAATTACCATTAGTTTACCATGTATTCTTCTAGCTGTTTTTATGCTTAATCAATGATAAATATTAGTGACAACAGTGGTCATCCTCTTGTTTTTGAATTTAGTAAACATTCTTCTACCATATTTAGTGGAGATTTTTAAACTCTTAGGTGAAGATTTTTCCATGTGGCATAGTACTGGGTTTGACACTGAAATAGATATATTTTACCATTCTTATTTTACTGAATAATCAATACTGCCAAATTCTAAATTTTTCATATTAATGGAAATTAATGATTTCTCTCAAGATCTACCAAGAAAATGAAAATGTTAACCTATTTCCTAATGTTGAGGCCTTCTTTTATGTCTTATGTAATCTTTATCAATTCATCATTTATTGTTACTTTAACACGCTTCTGATACTTGTAAAAAATGCACAATATATTTCAATTTTTTGCCACAGAATCTGGCAGAAAGTAAGATTCAGACAATACTAAGTGCTACTATTTGTTTATATATTCTCCTCTATTTCTATATTTCCTTTGTTTAAAATTTTAATTTTAAATCATCCAGACTTTAATTTAGCTTAACATGGAAGAGATGTTCGATTTTCATTCTCCCTTCTTCCATCTATCCCTCTTTCCTTTCTTTCTTCTTCCTTTCTTGGCTGTCTGCCTTTGGGTAGTTGAATGTTTTAACACCTATACTGACTATTCACTCATTTGTCCCTTAATGTGAAATGCTGTCATCATCATTTATGAATATACTTGGTTCTATTTAATTGATTGGCCCTGTCACAATGCCATATTACTGTATACTAACTTAAGCTCTTCCTATTTTTGTCTTGTTTCAGTGCTGTTCCTTGTGCCACATCCCATCTTATGGTGAAACACACCACTTTTCACCACTCTCTGTCTCTACTGTTGTTGATATTTGCACTGTCAGTATGGTTGTTTAAAAAGTAATTAAATTTGTGGGGGTAAAGGGTGGGAATCAACATGAAGAGGTAGGGAGTAGAGACAATGAGGAGAAGAATTTTAGTCTATTTCCATGCTATGGTGTAGGGGTTGGCTCCTTTACATTCCTCACATTCCCTGGGCCCTGAAGCCAGGATCAGGCAGTTGGGCAGTTGTTTAAGTCAAAGGCTTACTCTACCTTTCTTAGAACTACTATTAATCTAGTTAAGAGCTTGCAACATATGAAATTCCAGAATGCACTGGAAAAATTCAGCACAATTAGTGATACATTTAAGGACATGCTATTTGGGACATGATCTGTTAGTTTGTTCAAGTCCAAATTGTAGCTCTCAGTTACTCTCTTTTTATGAATTTTTATAGGTATTTAAATTGAAAGTTGAAAGAGTTTGAATTATTATAACTGCCATCACTGTAACTTGAAAATTCCATTACTTGTTTATAATGATAGAAATTAATGAACTGTTAAGGCTTGCCTAAATCTTCTTACCAAATGGTACCTTAAGTTTTATTGGAATCTTTGCCTCAAAGATTCAAAGGTTCAAACTCTTTGACTCAATTTGCTCACACATATATATATATACCTGATGTATTTATGCACAGGATATATACATATTTAAATAATCATTGAATAAACTAATAATTCGGCTTCCCTGGTGGCTCAGAAGTTAAAGCGTCTGCCTCTAATGCGGAAGACCCAGGTTCAGTATCTGGCTTGGGAAGATTCCCTGGAGAAGGAAATGGCAATTCACTCCAGTTTTCTTGCCTGGAGAATCCCATGGATGGAGAAGCCTAGTAGATTACAGTCCACGGGGTCGCAAAGAGTCGGACACGACTGAGCGACTTCACCTCACCTCAAACTAATAATTTAGTTTATTATATACAAAATAAAATACTTTGCAAATATGTAAAATGCTTTGTACATTGTTGTTCTCTAAACAAAAATTTTAGTTGTTTTCTCCTTAATGTCATTCGCGAAGTCAACACATCTTCAGAGCACTAATCCTTTCATTCCAAGGGACCAGTGTGCATGTGGGACAAGATGGGCAGCATGTCACTCGTGATAATATGCTGAGGAGTGTGCATACCAAAGTAAACATCAGAGTGCATAGCCCTGATTCCCATTTCATGGGGTTTCTTTTCTAAATAAAATTATCTTAGTGCAAGGAACAAATTTATGTGTATGTTAATAGTGTGATCTATTTTAAAAAGTTTTCCTCAACTATTCCTTCAATTTAGAGGCTTTCAGTATTGCTCAGTGTAATAAATTCTGAGTGACACTGGAGGAGAATTGGGGGAGAAAACAGGAATATTCAGTTATACTACATACCCTTTCATTACTCACTGTTTTAGTTTTGGAGCCAGGCTCAACATAATTAATTACTGTCCCAGTGGATTTGTAATGCTTCATAGCTCTTGATTCCTTTCATGCATCTTTTCATAAAATGTTATGGTCTTTTAAAAAGTATTCTAAAAAATAGAACTAAAAAAATACTGAATCATAAAAATTTCAAGTGGCAATATGAAATGAAAAAAATAAAATTGAAAACGATTTTTTAAAGTTACAATCTTTAAGAATGATTTTATATAACCTACTTGTTGATTATAACTTTTGCCTTTATCATTGTGTTTTCAGTGTTTGAATTAGTTTTCCATATCTGAATTAATTGAGGACTTTAATAAATTGTGCCATATAAAATGTTTTAATGTTATGAGAACAATTTTATCTCATTCCAATGTAAGACTATTTTCACTTTTCCCCACTTTTGAGGTTTTCAGTGTTTTAAGAAATTATCATATTCAAAGTCACAGAGAAATATTTATACTTGTGAAAGTATATTTGAGGCTAACATTGATTTAGATATTCAGAATTACACCCAGTGTTTTCATACATATGGTGACTTTAATATACAATGGCAGATTTAAGTCAGAGATCTATTTATAGTGGCAGAAATGTGATGCTATAACTATGGTGACAAATTGACCTTTGCCTTTTTGCTGGTGAAGATTCTGACATCTATAGCAGGGATGCCCTCTTAAAAATACAAAGACATAGAGAACAGACTTGTAGACACAGCAGGGAAAGGAGAGGGTAAAACAAATTGAGAAAGTATCACTGACGTATACACACTATCTGTAAAATAGATTGCTAGTTGGAAGATGCTATAGACCACAGGGAACCTAGCCTGGCACTCTGAGATGACTTAGAGATGTGGGATGGGAGAAGGGAGGGAGGTTCAAGAGGGAGAGAATATATATAATTATGGCTGATTTGCACTGTTTTATGGCAGAAACCAATACAATATTGTAATGCAATTATCTTCCAATTGAAAAATAAATTTTATTTATTTTTAATTTTTTCCTGTTTTTTTTGTACATGAGTTCCCAACCCTGAACCCCCCTCCCACCTCACTCCCCATATCATCTCTCTGGGTCATCCCAGTGTACCAGCCCCAAACATACTGTATCCTGTATCGAACCTAGACTAGCGATTCATTTCTTACATGATAGTATACATGTTTCAACNTTTTTGCCATACATCAACATGAAATCGCCACAGGTATACACGTGTTCCCCATCCTGAACCCGCCTCCCTCCCCATCCCATCCCTCTGGGTCATCCCAGTGCACCAGCCCCAAGCATCCTGTATCCTGTATCGAACCTAGGCTAGCGATTCATTTCTTACATGATAGTATACATGTTTCAATGCCATTCTCCCAAATCATCCCACCCTCTCCCTCTCCCACAGAGTCCAAAAGTCTGTTCTTTACATCTGTGTCTCTTGCTGTCTCGCATACAGGGTTAAAAATTATGGAACGCATCATGAATTTGCATGTCATCCTTGCACAGAGGCCATGCTAATCTTCTCTGTATCATTCCAATTTTAGAATATGTGCTGCCGAAGCGAGCACAGGTAAATGTATCTTTATGGATCCAATTTTCTGATCTACTCTATGTCTATGTGACCAGACAGAAAATTGTCCAGAGACCTCAGGAAGGGGGTCAGATGCACACTAGTATTTCTACCATTCAGTTGTTTGGAGTGTTTATGATACATGGGTTTCCTGTGGGTCAGCTAGTGGGTAGCTGACTTCAGGCTAATTAATTTTCTCCAGAAGGTGCTTACAGAGTGGGGGAAACAGAGAGGCTGTGGACACAACTGCAGGTGGGGAGCTGTGGGTACGAGAACATTTCTCCTGATTAAAAAAGAACATATAAAGTTGGATATCTCCAACTTGTGAATGTCCGGGAAAATCACAAGGGTGCCCCATAAGAGAGACATTTGTCAGTCAGGGGGAATCCCAGGTCAGTGCCTCTTGACCACCAAAGGANGTGTGTGTGTGTGTGTGTGTGTGTGTGTGTGTGTTTGCGCATGCTCAGTTGCTCAGTCATGTCCTACTCTTTGCAATCCTATGGACTGTAACTCGCAAGGCTCCTCTGTCCCTGGGATTTTCCAGGCAAGAATATTGGAGTAGGTTGCCATTTCCTCTTCCAGAGGATCTTCACTACCCAAGGATCAAACCTGCATCTCCTGTGTCTCCTACATTGACAAGCAGATTCTTTACCACTGAGCCATGTGGGAAGTCAAATAGCAGAGATATGTACCATCAATTTTATAGAACAGAATTTGGGCTGCTATGGTTAAAACTGCAGTTTCTTTTTCTTTAGTTATGTATACAATTTTTCTTCCTTAATTTTCAACTTTTCTTTTTCAAGTTCATATCTTCCATAATTAAATTTATAAACAGTTTGAGACCAAAAAGATAGTTAATGTAATAAATTATGTTAAACTGCCTTATTTTCCTTTTTCTCAAACAACATTCTATATAACAAGCAAACAGAAAACAAAATTTGATTCCTAAGCTTTGTACTGGTTGTGATCTCACTGGGCAGATGCAAATTTGGAGGGAAAACGTCTTATTATAAGAAAATAAAATACCAATAGGATAATTAATCTAAAAATATTTTCATATTCCATTCCACTGCCTATTGAACATTTAGTCCTAGGGGCTCTCCTGGCAACTCAGATTCACTTTAATATATCATTTTTCATCTTACTTCATTCATTCTTCAATAAACTTCAAGCAACATAAGGGAAAAAAAACTATGCCCTATTTATCTTTTTATCCATGGTGTCTAACTCAATGCCTAGTACCTAGTAAGGGCTCAATAAACATCACTGAATGAATACACTTGACTCTTCTCCTGGGGTTGGTAAATTAAGTTTAATATACTGTCACTCAGACTTCGAAACCCTTTATAAGTTTTGCCTCCTAAATTCAATCTGTTCCCAAATTGTATGACTCCAAATGAGCAATATCTTTCAAATATAACTTCTTATCCATTCACACAGATAGTTCATTAGTTCAAGATTCAATGGCTTCTCTTACACTAAAGAATTGGTTTTCTGTTTTCCCCATTTGCAAACTCTCTGAATTTCTTCTAAACACTTTGGCTAGATAAATTATTTGATAACCACAACATTTACATATGACTTCCTTACATGGATGCTTTTAAGCTTCTTTAGTCTCTGTAGAAAAAACTTTAACCTACTTTGCGTTCAGAGATTTCTGTAATGTGGTCTCAATCTCTCTCTCTCCCTCTTTTATTTTTTTTTCTACAAAGGGACTCAGAAATGTTCTATTATTCTTTCCATCTCTCTGTAACTGTATATAACACATGTGGTTTAGGGAAGAGCAGAATGGCTTTCCCCAAGCTAATGACTAACTTTGATTTATTTTAACATAATTTTGGTTAATCTCAACCTACCTGGTAACAGATCCTGGCACATCCATTCTCATATTCTGAGATAAATATATGTCATTCATTTAAAAAAGATAACCTAAATTTCACTATGATTGAGAATTTGCTGGTGTAATATAACCACCCTTTGTATTAGTTCTCTTCAGACTGGGAAAAATGTAGCTCCACTGTCAGTTGAAGTTGCTTTTTCCAAGTTGTTCACATCTTGGAGGTTTACATGACTTATATTTCTTGAACTGTTCTTCATCTTACTGAAAACTCAATAACATGATCAAATACTCTCTTTCACCTTCTTCAGATCTTCAAAGATGTCCAAGACCTTTGCTGTAGCAATACAGTGCTTCATGGAATCCTACACTGATTGTGTCTATGAATTCACTGCACAAGGTGTTCTTTAACTTTTGATTTTTCAAATATGTTGTGCTTGAGGAAGATTATTAATATTTATGTAAACAACTCTATGACAGCTGTTTGTTTTTCATAAAAAGCAAAACAACATAGATAAGTAGATGTCCTTGGAGAACCCTATAACTTTTATTATTTATCTCTTAAAATATTCTTTATCAATTCCATCTTTTTCTTAATTTAAAAGCTTTTAAAGGTCTCATACACTTACCTACTTTTTTCAGAGACTTTTTCACTTTATTGGAAGACATTTTCACTCAACAGTATGGGAAAGATGATATGATGATGAATCATGAGTTAATCAATATGATTGTGAAGATTGATCCTAACTAAGAAATAATTTAGTCATAACTGCTTCATTGTATTTGCAAATGTATAATAGCAAGCTTTCCTATTCAGCTGTCAAATCCTGAATAAAATTTTGTAAGCTATTATAGTAAATATTTGGGTAGTGATAGTTCAGACTGTGAGTTATTTTAAACTCCATGCTTCATCACCAGTTATTCACCATATCCTTAACTATTTCCTCTCTCTGGAGTCTCTGTTTCAGCAGTTTCCTTTCCATTGTGTTTCATATGTCCAAAAACCACTTGATTTTATGATCATGTGCTATTGCTGTATTAAATTTCTTTGTTTCCTCCACCTGGAAGAGAACAGTTTTCTTTGAATTTTCCTTACTTATTAATTCATTCATTCAACCGTTATTATCATATGTTATATGATAACCATGATCAATTTCAAGCTACTAATATAAAGTCACTGAATGTGGAATATGATGACATAGGATGCAATTCAGCTCCAAAAATACCATAGAATTTACCAAGTATTACAAATTAGGACTATTTCCCAAAAAGCCAGTTTATTGAAATAAGATTATTGTTGTTGCAGTTTAGTCACTAAATTGTGTCTGACTCTTTTGCCTCCCCATGGACTGTTTCCCACCAGGCTCCTCTGTCCATGGGATTTCCCAGGCAAGAATACTGGAGTGGGTTGCCATTCTGTCTCCCAGGGACCTTTCCAGCCAGGAATTGAACTCATGTCTCCTGCTTGGCAGGCAGATTCTTTACCACTGAGCCCATCGGTGTAAGGTACATACACATATACATATGGGTCAGGAAGATCCCCTGGAAAAGGAAATGGCAATTCCACTCTAGTATTCTTGCCTGGAAAAATTCCATGACAGAGGAACCTGGTGGACTACAGTCCATGGGGCCACAAAGAGTCGGACATGACTGAATACACACAGTAAATGTATATGTACACACATATACATGTATGTATGTACATATGTGAGATCTGTAAGTAAGATGAGTGTGAGATAGTACCCTGTCTGCCTATCTGCTGTGATCAAAAAACAGCAAGAATGACATTACAGCTGAAACAGAGAGAGAGCCAGCAGAGGGTTGATGATAAGGTTAAAAATGTAAAAATATGCTTCATATAAGGCCTTGTACAACATAGAAAAATTTTTTCTTTTTTACAGAGTGACTAGGGGAAACCACTGCATGATTTTGAGCAGAGGAGTGACCTGCTTTTGCTGCTATGTGAGAAATAGATTGACATAGAGCAAAGCAGAAGCAAGGGGACCAATAAGTAGGGCATGGATTCAGGCAAGATATCACATTGGCTTGGAACAAGCTGGCAGGAGTGCAGGTATAAAAATTGGCCTGTTTTTACAATACTTTTTAAAGGTGGAATTGCAGAATTTGTCAATGGATTATTTGTAGGGTGGAGGAAAAAAAGAAGGATTTTAAAGGTGAATTCAAGGGTTTGGAGATGAGCAACTGAAAGTATGAAATGGGAAAGATTTTAAGTACACGTTATGAGGAATGTGGAAATAGCAGGAGTGTTAGGTGCTCATTTCACACATGTGAAGTTGTGCAAAAGCCTGACTGGATTGAGTTCAAGAGAGAATTAGGAAAAATAATTATTTAGAGAAAGTATAGCTAACTCTAGTATGAAAGCCTGTGTTGTCTGGGAATTGCATACTTTTCTTATGAACAGCAGTAAAGCTCTCCTTCATTTAACAGTCATAATGTGAAGTGAGGTCAGTGAGCTTCTGTGTTTTTCATCAGTTCTGTCCAGTTGTGTGGATGCAGGCAGAGAGCAAGGGCATGTAATAACACCTGGAGAAAATTTTCTGTGTAAATATTGCAGAATTGAAGTTTTTTCTTAGATCAATAACCATGTCCAGAAGGGCTTTTCAAGAGGAAGTATGGCTCATTTAGGGATGGATATGATATGTAGAGTCTTCCTAAAAGAGAGATCAGTATGCATATATTGCTCATGAGGAAAAATAATTGTTTTGATCACAGAAACTTTTTGCAAGTAATAGCTATTGTATCCCTGAGGTGTTTAAGCAGTCTCTTTCTCCTTTTGGATTTGTACATAAATTGTTTTCTTTTCATCTGGTTTTATCTCAGTTCATTACTTTTAGTTTACATTTCATAAAACCAAAGAATGGTTCAATATAGTGTTATGAATTTCAATGGGGCTATGATTCAGTGACCGTATTTTGTTCTTATAGCTCCAAGTTATATCCCATTGATGGGCTTAACCTTAAATAAAATAATGTTTGCACAAGCAAGAAGATTGTGACTTCAAATCATCTTATTCACTAGTATTCACTACCTTTCAATGCAAAAAATTCCTATTTTATTTAAAGAAATATGTATTAAAATACAAACTATGTAGCCATTTTAATCACAAATGGTTTAGAATACACCAGTTTTAGCTTCTTAAGACCTTTTATTATTTTAAATACAAAGTACATGTGTGCATGCTAAGTCACTTCAGTCATGTCTATCTCTTTGCAACCCCACAGACTGTAGCCCACCAGGCTTCTCTGTCCATTGCCAGGGTCCAGCCCCGGTGGATCCAGGGAATTTGAAGTGGGGACGGAGTCGGCATCCTAGGAAAAAACTTATTTAACTACAGATATATAGAGAGATTAGAAACGGAAAGTGTAGTAGGAAATATTGGTGGAGAAAAAGAGGCTGAATAACTTGATTTATGGGGAAAACCAATAAAACTTCAAGACAAGAAGTTTGCACCATCTACATTAGGCCACCATCACCCACTTGAATATCAAAGGGTGCCCCGCCTTAGGCTCCCTTTCACGTGGATCTTAGAAGCCAGGGCAAGTAAGTATATGTGGTGCGCCTCCCCGCTCCAGATGGGAATTCAGCCAGAAAACGGGAGAAAAGAATGACATGGGGAGCCCAGCAATGGTGCAAGACTTTATTTTCAAAATCAGCTTATATANCCTTAGGCTCCCTTTCACGTAGATCTTAGAAGCCAGGGCAAGTAAGTATATGTGGTGCGCCTCCCCGCTCCAGATGGGAATTCAGCCAGAAAAGGGGAGAAAAGAATGACATGGGGAGCCCAGCAATGGTGCAAGACTTTATTTTCAAAATCAGCTTATATACCCCACGTTGTACGTAAAGAAATAATGGAATAGGCAGAGTTATGCAGGAGCAGCAGCTCACTGAGACTAAGCTTTCGTTTTTGCATACCTTCCCCTATACAAAAGGTCTCAGGTGGCTTTACATTATCTTCTGGCCAAGAGGCCTGTTAACATTTTTATGGCTCTCTTCCTAGATAAATCTCTATCAACCAGAAAACTCTTTTTCCCTAGAAGTGTTTTTTCTTTACTCTGCATCACCCTCAAAGTACTAAATAAAGTTACATTCCTGTAGAACAAAGGTGCAGTGGGTTATAACAAAGAACTTAACTCAAAGATCTAATGTTTCTAATACCAGGTCTACTATCTGTTTTTTCTATATACCAACTATATCTACAAATAAAAGATATAAAAATTTGGCAGCAAGTATTGGCTCAACAAATGAAACCTTTAATCAGTGCTATTCTAATGATTTTGACTCCTTGGAAGCTCCTACATTCCTAGTGCCTCTTGCGGTCAGGAGGCCGCAAACAATCACATGCGCAGCTGTAAGAGTCCAGTGGGCAGACTAGAAAGCCATCAGAGGGGTTTTTGGATTGAAACACTCTTATTATGCCCAGGAGATTTATTATCTAAAAGCTTTAAATTAACTTCTTCCACAAAAAGGTGGTGGGGGGACAGCCCCCTGTTAATGTCAGAAGAGTAGGTGGAAAGCATACCACAGTAAAGCATGCAGACTTTGGTTTTGAGGGTGGATGCTCAGGATATTCCAGGGGGAACCCTGAGGCCTGATCACGCCCTTGCATTTTGTCAGGCTTCCTTCCTCATGACCTTTGTCAAGGGCGGGATTCCTCACGCTGGCTCCCGGCAGTCCATGGGATTCTCCAGACAAGAGTATTCAAGTAGGTCGCCATGCCCTCCTCCAGGGGATCTTCCCAACCTAGGGAATGAACCCACCTCTCTTACATCTCCTGCACTGGCAGGTGGGTTCTTTACCACTAGTGCCATCTGGGAAGCCCAAAATACATAGTACCACTTCAAATTAGCACAATTAACAAGGGTATTTGAACTAGGCAATAGTTTCTGACAACTATCCAGAAGCAATTATTTAAGACAAACCAATTATACAATGATCTTTCTTTGTCTAGTATGGATGAATCAAAGAGAGCATGCTCTCAGAAATCAGTTTAAAACTATTTTGTTTTTCAATTAGAACAGTTTCCAATTTAACAAGTGATGTGTCTTCCTTTTCATAGTGGTTATGCACTACATTACTCAGAAGGACATTTAATTACTCCTGCTGCTGCTGCTAAATTGCTTCAGTTGTGTCCAGCTCTGTGCGACCCTATAGACGGCAGCCCACCAGGCTCCCACGTCCCTGGGATTCTCCAGGCAAGAACACTGGAGTGGGTTGCCATTTCCTTCTCCAATGCATGAAAGTGAAAAGTGAAAGTGAAGTCTCTCAGTCATGTCCAACTCTTCAGGACCCTATGGACTGCTGCCTACCAGGCTCCTTCATCCATGGGATTTTCCAGGCAAGAGTCCTGGAGTGGGGTGCCATGGCCTTCTCTGAATTACTCCTGAGGCCTTGGGTAATTAAAACAATTTCAGAAGTTGAAAGTATTCTGCTTTTATTTATCTATGTATTTAAACAATATTTATTTAGAACCTACTATGATCAAATATTGATGGTTTCCCATGTTAAAATTACAGTGCTATGAAAATAAATTAAAATTTGTTAGGAGAGAAACACACTTACAAAAGCAATTCAAGGGAGTAAACCAGGCAGCACGGGGAGTGTGGATGAGGTTCAGAGTTGGAATGCCTGTGTTGAGTGAGGGCAGATCTTTTTCTAAAATTCTGTCACATCAGCATGTTGGGAGGATTTATTGCAAGCTCACCAGATATGTTCTATATATCTTCTTTCAATGCTATATATTTAATATCAGTTATTAATTAAGCTATTTTGGATCACATATAATTTAATCTCAACAAAATCACAACAGAAGAAATAGCCCTAGGAGTAAAACAGTAATAAAGTTTAATGTGATTCTGACTCTACATATTTTTTAATTGATTAAATTGGAGTATGTGTCCTTTCCCTGTTCCAGTCTACTACCTGATAGAAATGTGATTGTCCTTAAATTCACATCTGATCCTGACACTTTCATCTGAAGATTTTCCTCTGAATTTCCAAGAGAAGTTCCAAGCTTATTGAACTATCCTGCCCAAATTTACCCCATTACCATTACTGCTACTACTTCTACTTCTGCAATACACAGGTAAATATTCATGTACATATACATTATGAGGATAAATCTTAATTTTTATTAATGATTGGACACCTTCTTTTAGAAATCTTTCATGGCCTCTCAGTTTGGATTGGACTTCATACTCCAAATCTATTACCATTTTGCCCTATTCATCAATTCATTATATTGGACATGCCCTTTTATACATCTCTTTCCCTTACTATACTGCTTTTTAGTGATTTTTGTGATTAATATGAAGATTAACTCTATGAATCAACTTGTTTGAGCCAAAGTGCCCAGATATTTGATGGTTCTGGATGTTTTTGTGAAGGTATTTTTGGATGAGATTAAAGTTTAAATTGGTGGATTTAGAGTTAAGCAGGCTTCCCTGGTGGCTCAGAGGTTAAAGCGTCTGCCTCCAATGCGGGAGACCCGGGTTTGATCCCTGGGTCGGGAAGATTCCCTGGGAGAAGGAAATGGTAACCCACTCCAGTATTCTTGCCTGGAGAATCCCATGGATGGAAAAGCCTGGTAGGCTACAGTCCATGGGGTTGCAAAGAGTCGGACATGACTGAGAGATTTCACTTCACTTCACTTCAGAGTTAAGCAGATTACTCTCCATAACATGGGTGGGCCTTATTCAATCATTTAGACCTTAATAGAACAAAAGGGTAATTGCTGTGGCTCAGACAGTAAAGAATCTGCCTGCAATGCTGAAAACCTGGGTTTGATCCCTGGTGGCAACCCACTCCAGTGGGTTCATTTTCTTTTCCCTGAGCAATTTGTTTAATTGAAACTTTCCCTGACCTCTTTTGAGCAGAAGGAATTCTGCCAGTAGACTACCTTTGGATTCAAACTGCAACTCTTCTGAAGTATCCCCACCCTGCCAATATATTCAACAAATTTTAGATTTATCAAGCATCTAAACCAGTTCCTGAATTTCTCTTCCTCTCTCTCTCCACACACACACACACAGACACACACAGACACACACAGACACACACACAGGTCCTGTTTCTCTGGAGAACCCTGGGTAATATAATCATGTAGTATACCTTGTTCATTTTTGTCTGCCTGCTGTATTCCACAGTACTTGGAACAAAATAGTTATTTCACACTGATTGAATAAAAGAAGAATATTCTAACACATTTCAGACACTATTTAATGATTAATTTAAAAAGAAACAAAACTCAAATATCACTTCAAGAAGCCTATTGTCTATTGTGAAAGATAAAAGTTGTACATAAATGTTAATAATACTAGGTAGAAAGAAGTGTCACAACGAGAGATCAATAATCGACCATTTACAGTGTTGAAGACAGGATCAGTATGCTAGGAGAAAGGCTCCCTCTCTAGGATCTTAGAGCACTTTTACAGTGCAAGTCAGAGAGAGCTGTTGTGCTTAGGGTAGAATCACTCCTTTGAACACCTCCATTTCTGGATGTCTAGAGAATACCAACATAGCAAGAGTAAAGCACCTCAAGCCTTCTCTCATATCAACACTCACAGCCTCACCAAAACTATCTTCCTTGAGACCACTGAAAGTTTCTCCTAATGTCCTGTGTTCCTTTTCCTTTTCTATCCCACAAAAAGCTAGGACTCTTACTATCTCTCATTCCTTAGACTCTAATCTCCATTTAGCCCTGTATTCTGCTTTTTCTGACTCCATATACTATTTCTCTCATTTCCTGAAAATCTTCCATTGATCCTTCTGAAACCTGTGTAAGTCAGCATCAAAATCCTCTATTTTAAACTTTTTTTTTCTGAATTTCTGTTCATTTTCTTGATGTAAAGAAAGTTCTGGACTTTCCAGTGTTTCTTTTCCCTGAGCAATTTGTTTAATTAAAAGAATTTGATGAGTACCACACTCTTATTTGCACTGTGACAGTTTCCTACCTGCCAGGCAGCTAAATTTTAAGCTAAGTTTTCATACTATATTAAAATCAAGTCCTCTCTGTAAACTAACAATTTCTATATTACTTAGACAGGTTAGAATGTGTTATAACACACTACCCACAAATGTCACTGGCTTCATATAGCAAAAATTCATTTCTTTCATTTTTCTATTAGCTGAAGTGTCTATTGTATGTCATCTTCACTCAGGAATGCAGAATAATGGAGAATCCATCATCTATACTGTTACTGCTGCTGCTGCTAAGTCGCCTTACTAGTTGCTTATAAAATGAAAAAGGAACATGGTGAAAAATTAGCAGGTACTACACTCCATGTTGTAGAAACTCACAAGTCCACACATATTTCACTGGCCAGAGAAAGTCACAAGGCCACATCTAATTTTATGGGGACCAGGAAATGAAATTCTACCATAGGTCAAAAGGAGTGAAAACAGAAATACCCTGAAAAACACCAATACCTACTACAGCCCTTAAACAAGAGTATATATTACCATGGTAAAAAAGACAAAGATTAACGATACTCCATGTTTAATCTCAGCTTTTACCTGGAGTTCCCTTTGGAAAGTATTTTGATGATGAATTCTATCCCCCAAATTATTTATAAAACCAAAACATAAATAAAAGGTAAAATAGTCATTTGACCCTCCTCATCTATGAAGAATTCAAGTTTGCCACTCAAGGAAGTATTTATGTTTAAATATAAGTTTTTTATGTTTAAAACTTATGTTTATGTTATGTGACCATTGAAAGTGTTAGTTGCTCAGTCGTGTCTGACTCTTTGCAACCCCATGAACTGTAGCCCACCAGGCTCCTCTGTCCAAGGAATTATCCAGGCAAGATTACTGGGGTGGGTTGTCATGCCATTCTCCAGGGGATCAGGCATCAAACCCAGGTCACCCGTGCTGCAGGCAGATTCTTTGCCATTTGAGCTACCCTGGAAGCCTATGTGACCAACTGAGCTATGAGGGAAGCCCATGGGACCATTCGCAAAGGCACTCTCTTTATAAGAATAATTTAAACCCACGTGTCATTCATGGAAAAATGGATTTTTCCAGTTTTACATTTTAAAATAATTTTCATATTCTCACCTTTTCTATCTTCTTAAGAGGTATTATTATTTTGATACTTATATCTGGCATAAAATATGTATTAAAAAGGCAGTTTACCAGACTCACAGACATAGAGGAAAAACTTAACGGCTACCAGGGACAGAGAGGGAGAGGGAGGGATATATTGGGAGTTTGAGACTGAAATGAACACACCATTGTATTTAAAATAGAGAACCAATAAGAACCTACTGTAAAGTACAGGGAACTCTGCCAAATGGAAAAATAATTTGAAAAAGAAAGAAATAGTAATTAAAAAAAAATTTATCCTAGAAAAAAGGCAGTTTCCTTTGTTTTGATTTTCATATTTACTGTTAGCTATAAGTCTTAAAGTATTTATATGCTAAATTTGTTTCTACATAAATAAGATGTAGAAGATTATTTTGGACTATATATCAAACCATCTGTTATCACTTTCTTTTCTTATTAATATATTTTTAGAGTCATTTATATATTCATTATAAAATATTTTCTAATAATATGTGAATGTTAGGAAAAGAATGCCACCATGTTGTTGAATAAAAACCTTTCAAAAATGACTTTATCAAAAATATAAATAGATATTAAATCAGGGGCTATATTTTTATCTGACTATGAATAAATGTAATAACTTTAAAATCATGAATACAAATGTTTTCTTAGTTTTTAGTGAATTTTCTTTATTCCCCAAAATAAACTGGAGAAAATATGTACTTAAGTTTATTGTTAAAGACTATCTACATAATCATTATTCATGTAATGTTGCAGAACAGAAATTCACTAAGAGATCACTTAGGCTTTTTCATTTCAAGATCAGACTATTATTCAACATTATAAATAAGTTTTATCAAGTACCTACTGATTGTCACCTGTTTTGGATCTTATTCCCAAAAATGATAGAAATCGGCTTTGTTCAATTATTCTTTGTTCATTCACTCTGTGAAAGTATTCATTTGCTCTACAAATGCATCCCTATCAGAATGCCATGGGTATTTAGAAGGAGTCAACAGATTAGAGAAATGTAAATTAGCGAATCATGTAGTATTTTGGAAGTCAATATGCACTATGCATGCATGCTAAGTAGCTTTAGTCATATCCAACTCTTTGTGACCCTATGGACTATAACCTGCCATGCTCCTTTGTCCGTGGGATTCTCCAGGCAAGAATACTGGAGTGAGTAGCCGTGTCCTCCTGCAGGGGGGTCTTCCTGATCTAGGTAAGGAACCCAACCTGTTACATTTCCTGCCTTGTCATGCAGATTCTTTACCACTGGTGCCACCTGGGAAGCCCAATATGCAATATAGTGACAAATAAATTAAGGAGAGGGAGTCAGGTGAACAGATAGATGAAAGAGCTAGGGCTATGTTGAATGGAGTGTCTGCAAACTCAATATGTCACTGACACCATTCTCCAATTGTTATGTTCTTTCCACTCTCAAGAATCTTTGTATCTACTTTTAAGTAGTTATGAAAGTTTCATTTTTTAAATTGTCCTGACTCACCGCAAAATGTTCCAAAATAAAGGCAAACTTTATCATAATAGAAAAGAAAATGAATAGCATTGATTTTAGAACAGTCAACAAAAACAACTTATAGCAAATTTACATAGCATACTGCTGGTATAGTTTTAGTTGCTGAATGGCTATACTAAGCCTTGCAAACTTTTATTTGGCAAAATGGTAATAATGTCAGATATTTTTAGATGAAGAACATAGGAAACTTTTGCTTGAAATATGAAATACCTAATATTTGTGATGGAGACTAGGACTTTTGTTAAATTATAGATGGGAGACACTTCATCTTTACATCGTAATTTAAGCAGTTATTAGGTACTGACCACTGGTTCCATATTCTCATTTCACATATCTAGTGAACTCCCCTTTCAGTTTCCTTTAATATGATCAAGTCTCAACAATTTGATTAGGAGTTTAAGCAAACAGAGTTTAAGCAAATAGTATTTAAGCAAATAAAGTTGAGATATCACATTTCACAGATCACAGGCAAAATTCCAAATTTGACATGTGGAAAAATATAATAAAAAGATGACATGTGGAAAAATATAATAAGAGGAGAATTTTCCTATACTTATTTTGAATAAGAATTCTATCATACAAGAACTCTTTCTCTTTAAAAAAAGACAAACAAAAACAAACAAAAAAAACCCTTAAGCTTTAGTCCTCTGATTTCATCAGTAACCATTTTTACAATTTTGTTATTTTTTATAGTAAAGTTTTCTTGTAAGCTTCAGAAATGACAACTATTAAATTATAACCCTTTAATTCAATATACCCTTTGCTCTTTCCTTAAAATGTATCTTCATCGATGAGTCACATTCTCCTATTCCTTTCAACCCATGAATCATTGTGCCATTTCTCTGGTAAATTACCTGTGCTGCTTTCATTTAGTTACTGGAAGAGGCATCATATAGAGTTAGTGAATTTCTCTTGGAAATGATAACTTGAGTTATGTCCAATTCTAACATTGTATCTTAGATATTTTGTCTTATTATGTTATTACAATGGAAGAGAATGCATGAAGTTTTTAAGCCTATCACCCAAAATATCTGTAATGACAACTACCTTTATTTACACAGCATCTTTTGGCTGATCATTTACAAACACTTCAGGATTATGTTGTAATGCAGCAATAATAATGAGGGCAAATATATATTGTTGGGTTGGATTAATCTTTTGGGTTTTTTTTTAGTTGATTATTGTTCACAGAAGCTGGATAATAAACAGTAGCATAAGATGTGATTTGTTAAAAACATCTAGTGTGCTTTAAGCTTCGGTTCATATTAAGATTTTAAAATATAGACAGTATCAAGAAATTTCTTTGATTTCTTCCAAAGAGATGATATTCTTGATTGTAAGTTTAGTTGACTAGGGGTTCTACTTTCTTAGTATTGTGTCCTTGTATCCTCTTAAAGTATTGTCTAATTAGATTTGTTTTGTGAATTAATTCTTAGTAAATAGGAAACTAATTGAAGTAGATATATACTGCCTTTGTTTTAATGTGACATTGTTTTCACTTATTTATGCAGACACATGGGCATTCGATAAACTGTGGAATAAAAAATTATCACAGTTTTAGAAACATTGTTCTTAAGTTGTGGTAATCTAATAAGTTACTTTGTCTTCATTATTGAAAAATATATGATAATTGAGACTGACATTCTAGGTGATGGGATAACTATTGGATAAGCTAAAGGAAAAAGGAAATTGTTGCTTTAGTTCTAAAATCCTTTCATTGCAATATGCTAGTGTGGCCCATAGGATTAGGAAACAAAATTTTCCTCAGTTAAAATTCTGATTCTATAACTAAATTGTCAAAAGAACTTGTTTAACTCACTGGTATCTCAGTTTCTATATCTATAAAATGGTAGGTAATAATAATATATACATTGGAAAGCTAAAATGAAAATACATCATATTGGGGATATTTTAGGGCAAGATAGAAATGTAGATGTATAAGAAATGAATTTAGAGAATTATGCTAAATACAGATAATAAAATATCTTCCTTTTTGCCAGCGTAGGAATACTGATTTTTATTCTATTCTGTCAATGGATCCGTTGATCTGTATTAGTAATGAAAGTATTGCAATCATTTCACATTTTTGGAAATGTTCTTTAACAATTGCTGATAGTGATCTGGAGAATAAATAATGGAAGATTTCATTTCACGGCAAAAATTGAAGGGAATGATGGACTTGTAAGTACACAAGACAGGAAGCAAAGTTGAATAGAGGTTGAGTAGAAGGCAATGGCACCCACTCTAGTACTCCTGCCTGGAAAATCCCATGGGCGAAGGAGCCTGGTAGGCTGCAGTCCACGGGGTCACGAAGAGTCAGACATGACTGAGCGACTTCACTTTCACTTTTCACTTTCATGAATTGGAGAAGGAAATGGAAACCCACTCCAGTGTTCTTGCCTGGAGAATCCCAGGGACGGGGGAGCCTGGTGGGCTGCCATCTATGGGGTGGCACAAAGTCGGACACGACTGAAGCAACTTAGCATCAGCAGCAGCAGCATACAGCATGTATGGATGTGAGAGTTGGACTGTGAGGAAAGCTGAGAGCCGAATAATTGATGCTTTTGAACTGTGGTGTTGGAGAAGACTCTTGAGAGCCCCTTGGACTGCAAGGAGATCTAACCAATCCATTTTGAAGGAGATCAGCTCTGGGATTTCTTTGGAAGGAATGATGCTAAAGCTGAAACTCCAGTATTTTGGCCACTTCATGCGAAGAGTTGACTCATTGGAAAAGACCCTGATGCTGGGAGNGAAAGCTGAGAGCCGAATAATTGATGCTTTTGAACTGTGGTGTTGGAGAAGACTCTTGAGAGCCCCTTGGACTGCAAGGAGATCTAACCAATCCATTTTGAAGGAGATCAGCTCTGGGATTTCTTTGGAAGGAATGATGCTAAAGCTGAAACTCCAGTATTTTGGCCACTTCATGCGAAGAGTTGACTCATTGGAAAAGACCCTGATGCTGGGAGGGATTGGGGGCAGGAGAAGAAGGGGACAACAGAGTATGAGATGGCTGGATGGCATCACTGACTCGATGGACGTGAGTCTGAGTGAATTCCGGAAGTTGGTGATGGACAGGGAGACCTGGCATGCTGCAATTCATGGGGTCGCAAAGAGTCGGACACGACTGAGCGACTAAACTGAACTGAACTGACTGATACAGCCTTTGGAATTAAACAGTCTGGATTATTTTCCAGTTTAATACCTCTGGGTCTCTGGGTAATTTACATAATGTCACTCCTCTAAATCTCATTTTTCTCATGTGAATAATGCAAATGTTATAAATCTTCATAAGATGGTAGTAAAGGTGATATGAAATAATGCATTTATGATACTTAACACAATGTTTCAGTTCAATTCATTTCAGCTGCTTAGTTGTGTCCAACTCTTTGCGACCCCATGGACCGCAGCAAGCCAGTCTTCCCTATATACCACCAACTCCCGGAGCTTGCTCAAACTCATGTCCATTGAGTCAGTGATGCTATCCCACCATCTCATCCTCTGTGGTCCCATTCTCCTCCTGCCTTCAATTTTTCCAGCATCAGGTGTTTTCCAAAGAGTCAGTTCATTGCATCAGGTGGCCCAAGTATTGGAGCTTCAGCTTCAGGATCAGTCCTTCCAATGAATATTCAGGACTGATTCCCTTTGGATGGACTAGTTTGATCTCCTTGCTTTTTTAGGGACTCTCAAGAGTCTTCTCCAGCACCAGAGTTAAAAGCATCAATTCTTTATGCTCAACTTTTTAAAAAAAATTTATTTATTTTTTAATTGAACAATAGTTGCTTTACAGAATTTTGCTGTTTTCTGTCAAACCTCAACATGAGTCAGCCATAGGTATACATATATCCCCTCCCTTTGCATCTCCCTCCCATCTCCCTCCCCATCCCACCCCTCTAGGTTGATACAGAGTCCCTATTTGAATTTCCTGAGCTATACAGCAAATTCCTTTTGGCTCTCTATTTTACATATGGTAATGTAAGTTTTGATGTTACTCTTTCCATACAACTCACCCTCTCCTCCCCTCTCCTCATGTCCATAAGTCTGTTCTCTATGTCTGTTTTTCTACTGCTGCCCTATAAATAAATTCTTCAGTACCATTTTTCTAGATTTTGTATATAGGCATTAGAATATGATATATATATTTTCTCTTTCTTACTCACTTCACTCTGTACAATAGGTTCTAGGTTCATCCAACTCATTAGAACTGACTCAAAGGCGTTCCTTTTTATGGCTGAGTAATATTCCCCCTTGCATATATGTACCACCAATTCTTTATTCATTCATCTGTCAGTGGACTTCTAGGTTGCTTCAGTGTTCTAACTATTGTAAACAGTGCTGCAGTAAACACTGGGATACATGTGTCTTTTTCAGTTTTGGTTTCCTCAGGGTATATGCCTAGGAGTGGGATTGGTGGGTCATATGGTTGTTTTATTTGTAGTTTTTTTGTTTTTTTTTTTAAGAAATGTCCATACCATCTTCCATAAAGGCAGTCTGAATTTACATTTCCACCAACAGTCCAAGAGCATTCCATTTTTTCCACACCCTCTCCAGCATTTATTGTTTATAGATTTTTGATGATGGCCATTCTGACTCATGTGAGGTGATATCTCATTGTATGTTTGAATTGCATTTTTCTAATAATGAGTGATGTTGAGCATCTTTTTATGTGTTTGTTAGTCATCTGTATGTCTTCTTTGGATAAATGTCTGTTTAGGTCTTTTTCCCACCTTTTGATTAGGTTGTTTGTTTTTCTGGTATTGAGTTGTATGAGCTGCTTGTATATTTTGGAAATAATCTTTTGTCACTTGTTTCATTTGCTACTATTTTCTCCCATTCTGAGCATTGTTTTTTCACCTGCCTGATTGCTTCCTTAGCTTTGCAAAAGCTTTTAAGTTTAATCAAATCCCATTTGTTTACTTTTGCTTTTATTTCCATTACTCTAGGAGGTGGATAATAGAGGATCTTGCTTTTATATATGTCATTGAGTGTTCTGCCTGTGTTTTCCTCTGAGTTTTATAGTTTCTGGTCTTACATTTAGGTCTTTAATCCATTTTATCATTGTGTCTGTTGTTAGGAAGTGTTCTAATTTCTTTCTTTTACATGTAGCTGTGCAGTTTTCCCAGCACCATTTATTGAAGAGCCTTTCTTTGCCCCATTGTATATTCTTGCCTCCTTTGTCAAAAATAAGGTACCCATAGGTGCATGGGTTTATTTTTGGGTTTTCTATCTTGTTCCATTGGTTCGTATTTTTGTTTTTGTGCCAGTACCACACTGTCTTGATTACTATAGCTTTGTTGTATAATCTGAAGTCAGAAAGATTGATTTCTCCAGTTGTATTCTTCTTTCTCAAGACTGCCTTGGCTATTCAGAGTCTCCTGTGTTTTCTTATGAATTGTGAATTTCCTTATTCTAGTTGTATGAAAATGTCATTGGTAATTTGATAGGGATCACATTGAATCTATAGATTGTATTTGTAGTATAGTTATTTTCATAGTATTGATACTTCCTACCCAGGAATATGAAATATCTCTCCATCTGTTTATGTCATCATGATTTCTTTCATCAGTGTCTTATAATTTTCTGTGTACAGTTCTTTTGTCTCCTTAGATAAGTTTATTCCTAAATATTTAATTTTTTTTTGTTGCAATGGTGAATGGGATTGATTCCTTAATTTCTCCTTCTGATTTTTCATTGTTCAGTTCAGTTCAGTTCAGTCGCTCAGTCGTGCCTTACTTTTTGCAACCCCATGAATTGCAGCATGCCAGGCCTCCCTGTCCATCACCAGCTCCCAGAGTTCACTCAAACTCACATCCATCGAGTCAATGATGCCATTCAACCATCTAATCCTCTGTCGTCCCCTTCTCCTCCTGCCCCCAATCCCTCCCAATA
>SJYV01027193.1:527471-537679 GCA_006410875.1 Neotragus pygmaeus
CAGTTTTAGCTGAAAACAAACCTATGGGTGGTATCTTCTCTCATATTCTTAAATGAGTTACAAGGACAAATATGCAGGAATTTCAGTGGAGATGGTTCAAAAGCTAGTTTCAATCATACAAACTATATTAAAGGGCTGATTTTGGTGTGGTGGTCCTGGATCAATTTAAATTGACCCCATTCAAGGGCTTCATGCAGCAGCCCTGAGGTCTGAATGGAGGGAGGCCTGCAGAGTGCTGCAGGATGCAGGTGCTAAGGACAGTGGTAGCAGCTGGCTGATGGAATGGCTTTGTCCTCATTTAGGGATTTGCAGTTAGTTGTTCTCAGTAGGAGGGTCTTTGAGAAACCTATGAAAGCACAACATGATATAAACAGTCAGTTTTGAATACCTGCCAGAGTACACTAACTTTAGAATATGACTATTCTAGCAAGTAAAACCATCTCTATACCTTCTGTCTCTTCCAGCTGGCCAGTTTTACTACCTGCCAGCATTTTGTGGCTCCTATGCTGGTTCATCCACACAAGGACCACATTCAGTCCATAGGAAATACACACCCCTGCAGAGCCTCCAGTAGGGTAGTGGCTTGCTCTGACAGTGGTCACTTCTGTGAATTTTACTGCTTCTGAGGTAGTCCAGTCAGAGCCTTTCATTTTCATTTCTCTCTAATGCTGAGTTGAAATCTAGCCCCTCTGCCCTGTAAAGCTCCATGAGACACATATCAAGCTGTCAGAGTGACGACATGTAAACCCTCTTCCTTGGCATGAGGTATGAGACAAGAGCTCTCTCCCTATGCTGGAGGGGAGTCAATGCTTAAGCACATCAAATTATTTCTCAAAATAACTCCCTTGCTTGGTGCCTATAAAGTCTTTCTGCTGAGGTAGCCTTGCCTCTGTTAAGAAGCTTTTCTTTATTGAATATAGTTTTAAGTGACCCTCAGGCCACTTCTTTAGGGTTTCCCAAGTGGCTCAGTGGTAAAGAATCTACCTGCAATGTAGGAAACTTGCAGGAGACATGGGTTCAAGTCCTGGGTCAAGAAGATGCCCTGGAGGGGGAAATGGCAACCTACTTCCGTATTCTGGCCTGGAAAATTCTATGGACAGAGAAACCTGTAGGCTACAGTCCATGTCACCAGAAGTCAGATACAAATGAGAGCATATGCAGGTCACTTTTTCAAATCAACCATTTTATAATTTTGAGATAACTGTTAGGCTGATGATCATGATACTGGTTTTTTTAGATTCCCCCTTGGCATATTTTGCCTAATAGTCTACTCTTTCATTTGAAAACCTGGGGATACTTGCTACATCTTCAGCCTTTGGGACTTAACTGAAACTAATTAGAAAGAGTCCAATTTTTAACAATGTGTTGCATTTTTAATTGATTGATTTATCTATTTTCTAACTTTCAGCTTAGAAACAAATTAACACAAGTTAAAAATGATGAGAATTAGGGAAAATAAAACCCAATAGAGATAGAAAACTTGAACTATCAGTCCAGTTCAGTTGCTCAGTCGTGTTTTACTCTTTGCAACCCCATGAATCACAGCACGCCAGGCCGCCCTGTGTATCATCAACTCCTGGAGTTCACTCAAACTCATGTCCATTGAGTCGGTGATGCCATCCAGTCATCTCATCCTCTGTCATCCCCTTCTCCTCCTGCCCCCAATCCCTCCCAGCATCAGGGTCTTTTCCAATGAGTCAACTCTTCACATGAGGTGGCCAAAGTATTGGAGTTTCAGCCTCAGCATCAGTCCTTCCAAGTAACACCCAGGACTGATCTCCTTTAGGATGGACTGGTTGGATCTCCTTGCAGTATAAATGAGGCTAACATAGAAATCTATTCCATAAAAAATACTTATCGTCACAATGGATGAGACAAACATAGCTCTGAGTCTTATAGTCAAGATCATGGCATTTATTTTACTTTTAAAATTTTCTGTCTCCTTTAAATAAACTACAAACTCCATAATTGCAGTTTTCTGTTCTTGCTTGTGTGTTTTTACTCATTTTTTTTTCCCTCTGATATTAGCCCCAGCTTCCAAAACTGACTTCCCTGATGGCTCAGACGGGAAAGCGTCTGTCTACAATGTGGGAGACCTGGGTTCCATCCCTGGGTCGGGAAGATCCACTGGAGAAGGAAATGGCAATCCACTCCAGTACTATTGCCTGGAAAATCCCATGGACAGAGGAGCCTGGTAGGCTACAATCCATGGGGTCACAAAGAGTCGGACACGACTGAGCAACTTCACTTTCACTTTCTGAAACTGAATGATGAATGGCATATGCCCAAAGACTGTTGAATGAAAGAATGAATAAATAAATGTGTTTATAAAAGGTTTTTTTATTTTGCAGTTGAAATACATATATTAATACTTTATAGAGTATATGTATTGCAAGTATGTTATCCCTGACTCCTATTTATTTTTCAGCATTGTTTATTGATGTTTATTATCAAAGAAAAGTTGTTGTTGTTTACTTCAACCGTATTGAGGTAAAGTGTGTGTTAATCACTCAGACTCTTTTGCGACCCCATAGAGAGTAGCACACCAGGCTCCTCTGTCCATGGAATTCTCCAGGCAAGAATACTGGAGTGAGTTGCCATTCCCTTCTCCAGGGGATTTTCCTGACCTAGGGATCGAACTCAGGTGTCCTATCTTGGAGGCAGATTCTTTATCAATTGACCCACCAAGGATTTATATGAAATATATTTCACCAGTCTGAAGTATACAACTTCTTGTGTTTTACCAGCTGTGTATAATTGTATAGCCACCATCACTATTGTGATATAGACTATTTCTATGACCTCAAAAGAGTACCCTCGTCCCCTTGGAAGTCATCTCCTAACCACTGTCCCTTGCCTGAACTTGATTCTTATAGTTTTCCATTGACTTTAATCCTAGACAGTGGTGGTATTAAGAGATACCTTAAGGGATTTCCTGTATTCCAGACAGTTTTACTTACCTCAAATGTGTTGTAATAGCCAAGTTTCCCCTCAATGATCAGGATTAATCATCCAAATCAGTATGGTAACTCTCTTGTCTGCCTATTGATTAAAAAACATTAAGCACTCAAAGTGGCTGGGTGGACATCTTAACTTCCAGTTCAGGGCAATCACTATTGTGTCTCATGGTAGAAGCATTCCTTCTTTTGGCGCTAATATAACTAGACCAGCGGAGCCTATGTTTGTGGGAAAAGGAAGCAAAAAATTTTGCCATTGGATCTGAGGGCTAAAAGTGAGTAGTAACACTGACTAACATCCCGTCGATTCTTAGATACTTGATTCTTGACTATGATAGTATTTAGACCATATTCACCACCCTGGAGGACATTTTTCCAGCCCCACATGGTATTGCCACCTACTTGGCTCTGTAATTGAGTATTTTTCTTTTCTTTTCTTTTCTTTTTTTAACTATAAAGTGAGTTCCCTGTTCAGAAGCATTGCTGTGTGGAATACCGTGTTGGTGGATAAAGCATTCTGCTAGTCCATGAATGGTATTTTTGAAAGAAGCAGTGCACACAAAGAAAGCAAAATCATATCCAAAGTGTCTATTTATTTCAATAATCAAAATGAATTACATGACAAAAGCAGTCCAATATAATCAACCTACCACCAGGTAGCTGGCTGATCTCTCTGAAGAATGCTGTACCAGGGACTCGGTGTTGGTCTCGGATACTGGCAGACTGAGCATCCAGTAATGGTTGTAACCAGGTCAGCTTGTAAGTAGAAGTTCTTGTTACTTAACCCATAGATTATCTCCATCCCTGCCAACAGGGCCACTTTATTCATGATTCCATCAAAAAATGACAGGAATGACTGGGGAAAGAAGCTGACTAGTATCCCAAGCTTGGTTATTAAATTGATTACTAAAATCCTCTTTGATGTCACCTTTTCATGTGGGACATAACCATCTTCATATTCTTCGCCATTTCACAAAGTTCTGTCTACATACCTCTTCCTTAGACTTCCTTGTCTTAAATTTGTCAATTACATTTCTTCCAAGTCTCTTGCCAGATGTCAAATCATTTTCCACAGCTCATGAATCATTATATATGCTTTTATCTGACTGTTTCTCCTTTCAGGCAATGTGATCAGCAAGATACACTGCTATAAATTCTGTCCGCAGAAGAACTTCCATCTACCTCTGTCCTTTAGAGATGTCCCAGAAAGGGGCTGCAATCCTGCAGCTGCCCACTTTCAGGTCATGTCTGTGCATAGCAGAACCATCTGTTAACTAGTTCTTAGTTTTTCCTTTCTCAGTCATCTGGTCCTAGGAAACTCTCCTTTAGAAGCTCTCCTAAACTTTCTCTTTAGGGTGTTTCATTAGCCTAAATAGAATAGTTCTTATCACAACAAAATGTTTTATTTTGTACTTAATTTTCAAGTGCATTTCTAGGCAAATTAAACTATATCATTGATAAATAATAAACCTTAATGCTAGGTCAGTTTAACTAGAACAGGTTTTCTTAATGACAGCACTATTAACCTTTTGGGAGATAATTCTTGTTGGAAGATCCTATGCATTGTAGGATGTTTAGTTTTGTGCTCTGTACTCACTAGATTCTTAAAATATTCCTTCTAGTGTGATGACCAGTAATGTCCCCAGGCATTGTCACGTATCTCCTCTGGGGCTGAACCATCCTGATAGAGAACCACAGAACTAGAATTGTGCATTGTCTTATTATTATGGACAGTTTTGAATATAATATGCATATTTCTTACTTTTTTAAATGTGTAATTGAAAAGTTGAAAGGCAAAAGCAAAAAGCTAGGTTTTTACAATGCCTCTTTATCTTTTAAAAGATACAACTTTCTTTTCACACTTAGATATTTAAATTAGTTCTCCTGGTATGACAGAAAAACACAACCTGTAATCCTGTGCTTTGAATTTCCAGTTATAAAACCAGAATGTGGTAGAATAAGCCATACCTTTAGCACTCGCCATGCTATCAGTGATTTATTATATAAGAGTTTCTATCTTTTGACTCAGATTTAGAGGACATAGTAGAAATACAAAATGTATTCCACATTGTGATTACTTAGTTGCCAATTTATGTCCATTGGACTGAAAACTTGTTAAGGGCAAAGACAAAAAAAGCAAACCAAAAAGCCCTGTACTTTACACATCTTTGTTTATAGAGATTAAAACTTGCCTTATTTGTAACCAATATTAAATGTCAGTAAATGCTCTTAAATAATTTAAGGGCATAAATTTTAATATATTGATTTTTCTTACACACTGCTGCTGCTGCTACGTTGCTTCAGTCATGTCCGATTCTGTGCGACCCCATAGATGGCAGCCCATCAGGCTCCCCCATCCCTGGGGTTCTCCAGGCAAGAACACTGGAGTGGGTTGCCATTTCCTTCTCCTTACACACTAGCTAACTAAAAACACAGTAAAACTTTCTACTGACTTAATTATTGGAGAAGGAAGTGGCAACCCACTCCAGTGTTCTTGCCTGGAAAATCCCAGGCATGGAGGAGCCTGATGGGCTGCCGTCTATGGGGTCACACAGAGTCGGACACGACTGAAGTGACGTAGCAGCAGCAGTAGCAGTGATACTGACAGTGATTTAGTTATGCAAATAGAAATCCTATAACTCAGCAAGATTTAATAAAATATGGAAACTATCATACATGTCAGGGTCAATTAGACTGTAGGCTAACTGAAAAGTGTGCTGAAATATTGTCCATCTCTAATTTCAAAAGGCTAGTTTGTGATTGTGAAACATTTTTCATGATTTTAACCTAAAGCAATTTTGTAACACAAGCTAGAACAATTCTTAGACTTTAGTGAATATAATTATCATTGGGAGAGTTACGGTATAATGTTATTTGATACTTTGGTATGTGCAAATGTAAGGAAATTTGTAAAGTTCATTTTAGATTTCCAAGATCATTTTTAACATCTTTTCTCCTTCCCCTTGCTATGTTGACCTTTGTTGCATCCATAATTTTATCAACCTTTGTTCCTTTCATAATTTTATCTGATTGCTTCCTTGTTTGTTGAGGTCTTCTCGCCCCTATCCTTCCTTTTCTATACACCTTCCCATGGGTGCTTTTTCTTCCATTAGTATTACACAAATTTCATAACTTATATTCCTTTTTCAAATCCAATGCCTTTTCAAATGTCCAAACAAAAGTTTTAGAAGAAATATAATACAAGTAGAGATATTCTTGTTGAGGTCCTGAGACACATTGTGGGACTTTTCAGTTCCCGTGAAGCAACAATTAAAAATTACTTCTCTGAGATACCACATTTAATTATTTCTAACTAGTTGACTTTAGAGAAAGAATGTCACAATGTCATTTGCATTAGGTTGTCATAAATGCTGAATTTTGCTTATATACTTTTGTCTTATATACTTCTGAATAGAAAAACATTTTTATTATAGTTAATTTACAATGTTGTGTTAATTTCTGCTATACAGCAATGTGATTCAGTTATACATATCTATGTATTATTTTTTAATCTTCCTTTCCATTGTGATGTATCATAGGATACTGAATATAATTTTCTTTGCTACAGTGGGACCTTGTTGCTTATCCATCCTATATGTAATAGCTTTCATCTGCTAACCCAACCTCTTATTCTCTCTCCCAGTGCCTTCCCCACTGGCAACTACAAGTCTGTTCTCTATGTCTGTTAATCTGTTTCTACTTTGTAGATAGGTTCCTTTATGTCATATTTCAGATTCCACATATAAGTGTTATCATATGATATTTGTATTGCTCTCTCCAACTTACTTCATTTAGAGTGATAATTTGTAGTTGCATCCATTTTGCTAAAAATTGTATTATTTCATTCTTTTTTATGTCTGAGTAGTATTCCATTGTATATATGTACTCCATCTTCTTGATCTATTCATTTATCGGTGGACAATTAAGTCATTTCCATGTCTTGGCTATTGTAACTAATGCTGCTATAAACAAAGGGTGGATGTATTTTTTGGATTAGTTTTTTCTGGATATACGTCCAGGAGTGGGATTGCTGGATCATTGCTGCTGCTGCTGCTGCTTAGTAACTTCGGTCGTGTCCAACTCTTTGTGAGCCCATAGACTGTAGCTCACCAGGCTCTTGTGTCCATGGGGACTCTTGTGACCACTATGGGCTCCAGTCTGCCAGGCTCCTCTGTCCATGGGATTTCCCAGGCAAGAATACTGGAGTGGATTGCCATGCCTTCTTCCAGCGGATCTTCCCAACCCAGGGATCAAACCCAGGTCTCCCATATTGCAGGTGGATATTCAGTTAAGGGCTTTTTGGGTTCTTTGTAATACTTCACAAGTTAACACCCATTCTGTTTTTTCATAAGAACAATCTGAGTCATATGTAAATTACAGTAAATAATATTAGAGTGAATATTCACTCAATATTTAGGGAACATGAAATTAAGAAGAGCAAAAGTCCTGCTAAATATTTTGTCTCAAATTTATAGCTAATTTTCAACTTGGACTTTCACATTATATACAACTTCCCAGTGTTTACTTACCTTTTGAATTTATAAAATTATTGTTTCAGGGAAGAATAGGATACTTGCTAAAAATAGCATTACTCCCCAACTCACTGATAAGTTAAAGGGTGGGGAGACATTGACTGGACTTGTGCTAGTGGACAAATGGGAAGTCATATTATTTAAAAACTCAGAAATTTTGTGATACGTATTAGAACAATGACTTACTAGCAAGCATAGAGGCAAAATTTTAATTTCAAATGTTGCACCATAATAAAACTACAGTGTGAAAAGTTGCTTCTTCATATAAAAAATAATGGTGATGATTTTAATTTTTGATTATTATCAAGATATCTGTTACAAAGCATTACAATTTTCTGGTAAAATGGCTAGATTCTGAGGTGATAATTAACTTGTGTAATTCTAAAAATAGGAAATATTCTTTATATATGTACATATATATTATATATACCTTATATATGTACATAATAAACATTATATGCTATCATTATAGGGACCTAACAGACAGTATACACAGTAAATACCACATTTTGTATATATACCCCAAAGAAGTATACATTAAATTTTTTTTCTGAGTGGATCAGTAACATTTTAGAAGTAGAATAAATACCCAATTTCATTAGTGAAATAAGCAGGGAAGCCTGGTATGCTGCAGTCTATGGGATCACAAAGGGTTGAACACAACTTAGTGACTGAACAACTTATTGTATAGCATATAACATCAAGATCCAGAAAGGTAAAATTATTATGGAAGGTCAAATAACTGGCTAATGGAAGAGCTGGAATGAGAGCCCCAGGTCCACAAACTCCCAGCCCCAAATTTGTTCTTCATTTCTGCGTGCCAAACAAGATGTTATTGTTTATACATAGATTATATCTACATTTGGATAAGATTTGGGTTGATTCTGAATTGAAAGATTTCTCAATTAAGCTTCTTGATTAAATTTTGGATACATAAATGCTGCCGTGAATTTGGACACATTCATGGCTTCAGACAAGTTCATAAACCCAATGGAACCAGAGCTTTAATCAAGAGAATAGATGGGACCTTTGAAATGCTAAACAATGAAATTGAAGGAATTCACCCAGTTCTTTTTCTTTTTACTATGTAACTTTGAACTGACTTGAAATCCCCTGGAGAGCTAACTTCAGCTGATGAGTACAGTGGGATATAAAACCCCCAACTTCATAGCAATGTGAAGTGTAGTACTTTACTAACTCGAAAAGTTTCTTGATTAATATTTTTTAAATCTCATGTCTTCTTTTTCTATGACATTTTCATTTTTAGGTATGATTTTGTTTGTACATTAAGGCAAATACCTAAACAAACAAACCAAAAATAAAGAGAGTCTATTGGAAATTCAGGCATATCTTTAGCTATTTAAGAGAATGACTAAGGGTTGCCTTTGACTTTTTAAAAGGGCAAATAGGTATACAAAAGAAAAAGTAAATAACCTGATCTATATGTAGTCTAGAGATTTTTGTTTCATTAGCATTATAATATGAAGATTGTATTGTGTGTACTAGTTGCTCAGTGGTGTCCAATTCTTTCCAGTCTCATGAACTGTAGCCCAACAGGCTCATCTGTTCATAGAATTCTCCAGGCAAGAATACTGGAGTGGGTAGCCATTCCCTTCTCCAAGGGATCTTCTCTTGGGATCAAATCCAGGTCTCCCACATTGCAGATGGATTCTTTACCATCTGAGCCACCAGGGAAGCATGAGTCCATGTAAAGAGAACTTTACTGCAAGTCTGGGTAAAAACCCACCTGTCTATGCAGGAGACAAGAGATGCGGGTTCAATCCATGGCAGCTTACTCCAGTTTTCTGGCCTGCAGAATCCCCTCACTCCAGTTTTCTGGCAGAATCCCATAGACAGAGGAGCCTGGTGGGCTACAGTCCAGAGAGTCACAAAGAGTTGAACAGGACTAAAGGTACTTAGCACACATGCATGCAAATAGTTAAGTAAGATACCTGTTTTGAAAGATGCATAGAAAAGTGAAAGTGAAGTCGCTCAATCATGTCTGACTGTTTGCGATACCATGGACTGTAACCCACCCGGCTCCTCTGCCCATGGGATTCTCCAGGCAAGAATACTGGAGTGGGTTGCCATTTTCTACTCCAAAGGAATGCATAAAGAACACTATAAATCACTATGGAAATCACTTTTAGACTTCTTGTTTAAGTCAAATACACTTGGCAGATGAAAGAAAGCATCTCTGAATTTAAGGCTAAAATGGACATTTTTAGAAACTACATTTCAAACTAAAAAAGAAATCATAGTATTTATATTTTGCAATGAGAGGGAAAGGGGAAAGCAAACAAAGGAACGACTTCAAATGTATGAGCTAGAGCAGTGATTCATACATATTTAACATTCTATGTGTTTGAGTGTTTGTTGGTGTTATCCCCTATGATGAATTTTTATTAAGTAAGGTACAAGAGAGAAAGAAAAATATAATTCAAAGATTTAGGTGGAAAGATAGAAAATATTCTTGAATTCATTACTGTTAGAATGTAATTTTTGGTTGAAAATTCTTCTCAACTCCCTCTGACTTGCCATCTCATTTCCACCTCAGCTACTCCCTATTCTCCTCAACATTCCCATTCAACCTCTTTACTCGTTGTATTAGCGTAATATTACTCCTATCTCTAGAGGATGTCAAAGCCACCTGCTGAAGACACTCTCAGGGCACTATTTCCACCTCACAATCTGTTTACTTTCCTCCTCTGAGGTTTTT
>SJYV01027193.1:538651-585043 GCA_006410875.1 Neotragus pygmaeus
AACTCTCACATCCATACATGACCACTGGATAAACCATAACCTTGACTAGACGGACATTTGTTGGTAAAGTAATGTCTCTGCTTTTGAATATGCTATCTAGGTTGGTCATAATTTTCTTCCAAGGAGTAAGCCTCTTTTAATTTCATGGCTGCAATCACCATCTGCAGTGATTTTGGAGCCCCCCAAAATAAAGTCTGACACTATTTCCACTGTTTCCCCATCTGTTTCCCATGAAGTGATGTGACCAGATGGCATGATCTTCGTTTTCTGAATGTTGAACTTTAAGTCAACTTTTCACTCTCCACTTTCACTTTCATCAAGAGGCTTTTTAGTTCCTCTTCACTTTCTGCCATAAGGGTGGTGTCATCTGCATATCTGAGGTTATTGATATTTCTCCCGGCAATCTTGATTCCAGCTTGTATTTCTTCCAGCCCAGCGTTTCTCATGATATACTCTGCATATAAGTTAAATAAGCAGGGTGACAATATACAGCCTGGACATACTCCTTTTCCTGTTTGGAACCAATCATAACCAAATGAACAGATTTTCAACATCTTTGTAAGGCAAAACCCCAAAGAAACTTTATAAACACTAGAATAGCTGTGGATAGAGAACCCCATGGACAGAGAAGCCTGGTGGGCTACAGACTGTAGGATTGCAAGAGTCAGACACGGTTTAGTGACTAAACAACCAGGATAGCTGTAATAAAAATGATACATAGTAACAAGAGCTAGTAAGGATGTGTTGAAATTGGAATGTTCATACACTGTTAGTAAGAATGTAAAATGGTTCAATTACTATGGAAAATAGTTTGACAGTTCCTCAAAATGTTAAACTTTGAGTTACAATGTTATTGTTGTTTAGTCACTATATCCTATCTGATTCGTGTGTGACCTGGTGGACTGTAGCCTGCCAGACTCCTCTGTCCATGGGATTTCCCAGACAAGAATACTGGAGTGGGCTGCCAATTCTTTCTCCAGGGTATCTTCCCAACCGAGGGAATGAACCTGCATATCCTTCATTGGCAGGTGGGCTCTTTACCACTGAGCCACCCAGGAAGCTTGGAGTCACAATAAGCCTCAGCAGTTTCAGGTTTATATATATATATCTTGGATATACACACATATATATGTATATATCCAAGTAAAATGAAACAATGTGTCAACACCAAAGTGTATGCACAAATATTCATAGCCACAGTATTCATAGTATCCAAAAAGTAGAAACAATCCAAATATCTATTAACATAAATGAATAAACAAAATGTGGTAAATTCATAAAATTGTTTAGCAGTAAGAAGGAGTGAAGAAGTGATATATGCTGCAGTATGGATGAACTTTAAAAATACTATGCTACATGAAACCAGCTGCTCACATAAGACTACAAATTTTGTTTTTTCATTTATATGAATGTCCACAATAGAAAATCTTACAGAGACAGAAAGTAGATAAGTTGTTGCTTGAAGGGAGTTGGGTTGATTGCTAATGGGTCCAAGTTTTCTTTTGGAGGATGAAAATGTTCCAAAATTAGCTCAATGTTTATAAACCTCGAATATACTAAACCCCGCTGAGCTGCATACTTTAAATGGGTGAATGTCTACATTGNATATGCATTTTTTTCTTATTTTTCGTTTGATTTTTGACCTGGCTTCTTTAACCTAACATAATGGTTTTTAAAAAATTTCATTCAAGTTACAGCATGAATTAATTAATAGCTAATTATTTACTGCTACCTAGTATTTCATTGAATGGCTCTATCATAATTTCCCATTAATGTGTTGTTAGACATTTGGATTATTTATAGTTTTGTCTACTTAAAATAAATCTGTTAAGGATATTTATGACCCAATCTTTTTGTGGTCATATATTTTTATATTTCTTGGGTAAATACCTAGGAGTAAAAAGTCTGAATCATCAATAAATATATGCTTAAGCTTTTTAAAAAATTGCCAACCCTCTCACAAAGTAGCTATATCATTTTATATCCTCATTAGCTATGTATGCAAGTCCTAGTTGGCCATATCCTTTCCTGTTCTGTTTTAATTTCATTTCAATTTTTCCATTCTGATGGGTGTGGTGTTGTGTCTCAGTATGGTTTGAATTCTTACCTTCAAAGACTAATGATGCTATAGGCCATCTGTATATTTTCTCTTTTGAAATAACTACTAAATTCTTCTGCCCATTTAAAAAATTTTTCATTGTTTATATTATTATTATTGAATTGTAAGCATTTTTTAAACCTTTGTCTGATTTATGTGTTGTGAATATTTTCTCTCAGTTTGTGGTTTGCCATTTCATTTTCTTAATTATGTCTCCAGAAGAATGAATTTTAAATTTTAGTGAATGTTGATTTATCATTTTTAAGAAATTTATGATTCATTGTTTTGTGTTCTAAGAAACCTTTGATCACTTGAAGGTTGCAAAGATTTTTTTTAATGTTTTCTTCTAGGAGAATTATAGCTTTGGATTTCATATTTAGGTCTATGATCCATTTTGAATAAAATTTTGTGTATAGAGTATGATAAGGATCACCATTTATTTTCTTCATATTGTTACCAGTTGTTAGAATAACACTTTAAATTGCCTAAAGGCAATATTCTGTTGATATCTAAATAACTTTTCCCAAGTTCCACACTGTCTTGGTTAGTATATTTTTAGGATATGGCTTGAAATCAGTAAGTCCTTTTACTTTATTCCTTTAAAAAATAACTTTGGATATTTCAGATTCTATATTTTCATGTAAAATTGAAAATCAACTTGTCAAATTCTACAAAAATTCTGCTGCAATTTTGATTGTATCTGTTTTGCTTTAGTCACCATAAAATCATGCCCCTATTGTTATTTTTCTTATCTTATAATCTTCTGGGATTTGATATGTGGAAAACAGTAGCAGTCTGCTGATTAGATAATTGGGGGAAAAGACTGCACCTGCCATGTATACTATGTAGTGTTATACCAGATGAGGCGTTTTCGGTACCTGGCACAGCACAGAGTTCAGTGCTTGGTAGTTGTAGTAACACTGATGGCAACATTTAACACTCATAAAATGTAGAGACCAGTCATGACTTAGTGCTGAAGCTTCTGCTGGTCAGCAATATTGGCTTGAGGCCGGGAAATAGTCTGGCATGGCTATTGGAGTCTGTGACTTGCCTCCTATCATCTGTTCCTAGTGTAGATCTTCTATTCCAAGATTCTTTTATAGCTTGCTAAAATTTAACATCCTGGAATAAACTTTTAAAATTCAATTAGCTGTAATTTATTCCATCATTGCCCCTTGTGGTCTGTTTTTAATGGTTTTGAAGTGANATCATCTGTTCCTAGTGTAGATCTTCTATTCCAAGATTCTTTTATAGCTTGCTAAAATTTAACATCCTGGAATAAACTTTTAAAATTCAATTAGCTGTAATTTATTCCATCATTGCCCCTTGTGGTCTGTTTTTAATGGTTTTGAAGTGATTTCAATCCCAAAGAAAGGCAATGCCAAAGAATGCTCAAACTACCACACAATTGCACTCATCTCACACACTAGCAAAGTAATGCTCAAAATTCTCCAAGTTAGGCTTCAACAGCACATGAACCGAATTCAAGGTGGATTTAGAAAAGGCAGAGGAACCAGAGATCAAATTGTCAACATCTGTTGGATTAAAAAAAAAAAAAAAGGCAAGATAATTCCAGAATATCTACTTCTGCTTCATTGATTACACTAAAGCCTTTCACTGTGTGGAACACAACAAACTGTGGAAAATTCTTCAAGAGATGGGAATACCAGACCATCTGACCTACCTCCTGAGAAATCTGTATGCAGGTCAAGAAGCAACAGTGAGAACCAGAAATGGAACAACAGACTGGTTCCAGATTGGGAAAGGGGTATGTCAAGACTGTCTATTGTCACCCTGCTTATTTAAGTAATATGCAGAGTACATCATGTGAAATGCCAGGCTGGATAAATCACAAGCTGGAAACAAGATTGCAGGGAAAATTACCAATAATCTCAGGTATGCAGATGAGGTTATGGCAGAAAATGAAGAGGAACTAAAGAGTCTCTTGATGAAAGTGAAAGAAGAGAGTGAAAAAGAGGGCTTAAAACTCAACATTCAAAAAAGAAAGATCATGGCATCCTGTTCCATCACTTCAAGGCAAATAGATAGGGAGGGAATGGAAACAGTGACAGACTTTATTTGGGGAGGCTCCAAAATCATTGCAGATGGTGACTGCAGCCATGAAATTAAAAGACACTTGCTCCTTGGAATAAAAACTATTACAGACCTAGACAGCATATTAAAAAGCAGAGACATTGCCCACAAAGGTCCATCTAGTGAGAGCTGTGATTTTTCCAGTAGTCATGTATATATGTGAGAGATGAACCAGAAAGAAAGCTGAGCACTGAAGAATTGATGCTTTTGAACTGTGGTGTTGGAGAAGACTTTTGAGAGTTCCTTGGACTGCTAGGAGATCCAATCAGTCCATCCTAAAGGAGATCAGTCCTGAATATTCACTGGAAGGACTGATGCTGAAGCTGAAAATCCAATACTTTGGCCACCTGATGCGAAGAACCGACTCATAGGAAAAGACCCTGATGCTGGGAAAGATTGAAGGTGGGAGGAGAAGGGGACAACATAAGATAAGATAGTTGGATGGCATCACCAACTCAAGGGTCATGAGTTTGAGCAAGTTCTGGGAGTTGGTGATGGACAGGGAAGCCTGGCATACTGCAGTCCATGGATTCGCAAAGAGTCGGACAGGACAGAGTGACTGAACTGATTGACTTACTGACTCATCACCTGAAGGAACTGAGAATATATTATTATCTGCATTTGTACTGCTCTTAGAGTAGAACAATATGTTAGGCTGCCATAGTATATGAAGATGAGAAGAGCATTCCTAGATCTGCAGACAGTGACTTCCAGTTTCTGTGGGTTGTCTATATTCATGCTGGATGAAACTGGGTAAAAGTATGGACAGCAGTTGTTAAATGTTCTGACCTAACTTTGATAATACTTAGTTTTCATGAGTTGGATTCTAGTTCTTGATCTTCCATATATTTTATCTATTATGTAATTATTCCTTTGCCTTTGAAATATTTTGTGCATTATAATTCAATATATTAATTTACTATCATCTTATTTAAAATTCATCTCAATATTTTATTTTTTCTAAGTCACTTCATCTTATTTTCTTTATATAAGACTATTTTTTCTTATCTTGAACTTTCCTGATTGACACATAAACCTTCCTGTATATTGTCATAATTTTAACACATCAGTTCAGTTCAGTCGTGTCTGACTCTTTGTGACCTCACATACTGCAGCATGCCAGGCTTCCCTGTCCATCACCAACTCCCAGAACTTGCTCAAACTCATGACCATCGAGTTGGTGATGCTATAAAACCATCTCATCCTCTGTCGCCCCTTCTCCTCCTGCCTTCAATCTTTCCCAGCATCACAGTCTTTTCCAGTGTGTCAGTTCTTCACATCAGGTGGCCAAATTATTGAAGTTTCAGCTATAGCATCAGTCCTTCTGATGAATATTCAGGACTGATTTTCTTTAGGATGGACTGGATGGATCTCCTTGCAGTTCGAGGGACTCTGAAGAGTCTTCTCCAACACCACAGTTCAAAAGCATCAATTCTTCCATGCTCAGGTTACTTTTTAATACAACTCTCATGCATGACTCATTTATATATGACTACTGGAAAAACCATACCTTTGTCTAGACAAACCTTTGTTGGCAAAGTAACGTATCTGCTTTTTAATATGCTGTCTAGGTTGGTCATAACTTTTATTCCAAGGAGCAAGCGTCTGTTAATTTCATGGCTGCAGTCATCATCTGCAGTGATTTTGGAGTCCAGAAAAATAGTCTGTCACTGTTTCCATTGTTTCCTCATCTATTTGCCACGAATTGATGGGACTGGATGCCATGATCTTAGTTTTCTGAATGTTGAGTTTGAAGCCAACTTTTTCACTCTCCTCTTTCACTTTCATCAAGAGGCTCTTTAATTCTTCTTCGATTTCTGCCATAAGAGTGGTGTCATCTGTTTATCTGCGGTTGTTGCTATTTCTCCCTGCAATCTTGATTCCAGCTTATGCTTCACCCAGCCCAGCATTTTTCTTGATGCACCCTGCATATAATTTAAATAAGGAGAGTGACAATATACAGCCTTGACATACTCCTTTCCTGATTTGAAACCTGTCTGTTGTTCCATGTCCAGTTCTAACACATGCTGATTTGCTGATATTACTTTTTGATTGTTACTTTGAATTTTTTTTTTTTTTTTGTCATTGGAAATGAAGGTGCACAACTTCAGTTTCTATAACTTTTATCTCCCCCATTGCAGCCTAACTGTTCCTATCTGGTTCTAGGCTGCCAAATAGTGAGCAAGTCTCTCAGTCTCCTGAGAAGCTCTCTTGAAATTCCCATCAGCAGGAAAAATCCTTAAGAAAATGGGAATCATTTTCATGTTAGTCACCTCTTAACATTTTGACTCCTCCATATTCTGCCTGATTTTTATTTATTATTCAGTATCCTCTACTAGTTATTTTTGTATTTTGCTGAGGTACCAACTGGAGAGTGATTCTGTATGAGCATACATACTTTATACTGGAAGTATAAATATCCAGATACTGAGTCATTGGATTCTTGGACTAGGTTGCTATTAAGAAGGTTTACCTATATTCTTTCCCTACTTAGGCAGATAGATTTATTTAAGTCATAGCTTAAATAGATTCAATTAGCAGAACTTCTCAGTTTTCTTTCAGGAGAATTTGTGGGAGAGCCCTCTGGCCCCTGATCCAGTGTCAGGCACTGAGTCTAAGTAATGTCTTCTGCAGCCTATAGAATATTTTTACTTCCTGTTAAATAAGGAATAGACTTCCTAACCATCTCCATTGGCTTTTGACGGATCACTCAGAAGATCTGCAATTTAAGCTGATATTTTAGTTTTGTGTTTATTTATGGAGATGTTTACCTTCTTTGAATCTTGTGTGTGCTTGATTCACTCATTTTTATTTTATCTATCATTGGGATATACTTGGAGCAAAGGGGGCTCCTTAACACCTGAACATACAAAACCATCTTGACAAGAAATTTCAAACTGTATTTTATCACCATAGTGGCCCATATGGGGACTAATATTGTACTTAAAAAAAAAAAAAAAAAGGTTTATTGAAGAATCAGTAAAAGGCATCTGAAAGTGAAAGTCACTCAGTCGTGTCTGACTCTTTGCAACCCAATGGACTAGTCCATGGAATTCTCTAGGCTGGAATACTGGAGTGGGTAGCCTTTCCCTTCTTCAGGGGATCTTCCCAACCCAGGGATCAAACCTGGGTCTCCTGCATGGCAGGCAGATTCTTTACCAGCTGAGCCACAAGGGAAGCCCAAGAATACTGGAGTGGGTAGCCTATTCCTTCCCCAGGGGATCTTCCCAACCCAGGAATTGAACTGGGGTGTCCTGCATTGCAGGTGGATTCTTTACCAACTGAGCTATGAGGGAAGCCCTACAAAAGGCATCTACATGAATTTTAAATTTACTGAAAACAAAAAAAGCAGAAATACATCATTCTCTTTAGAAATGATTGTTTAGTTTTTTGTTGGATCACAGAACTGTATTTTTGCTTTGAAAATTCCATAGGTGCAGTAAAAATGTAATTCAATTTGCATAGTTTTTTTCACAGATAACCTTGTAAACTGAAACACACCATCATTTCCATAAATTCTGACATTTTGTTTTGTAGATGCCAAGAAAAAAAATCTACTTTAACTTGGTAGGGCATGGATGGAACATCTAGCCTGTCATTTCCGAAGAAAATTAATACCTCTGAATCATCAATCTACTGTTCTTTATTCGTCATCTCTTGTATGCACTGATTCTTGATCTTTCCAGATTTGTTTGGATATCTGACCTTTCTCAAACTATAAAACTTATTGGGTTCAAGTGTTGTAATTGATCCCCTGAATCCTCTCTCATCTGGCCTCTTCTCCTTCTCCTTATGATGCCTCTCTGTTTTTAGAAGTTGCAGATGCAGAGGATGAACAAACTCTTGGTTGGGTCCTAAATTCCTTTCTGTAATCCCTCTTCTGTTTCTTCATTTCTTTCCTTCTTTCATCCTCTATCTTTTTATTCTGCATCACTTTGCTAAAAGGATTGCAGTAATTCTCTTGGTGGTTCAGAGATAAAGAATCTGCCTGCAATGTAGGAAACTTGCAGGAAACACAGGTTTAATGCCTGGTTGGGAAGATCCCCTGGAGGAGAAAATGGCAACCCACTCCAATATTGTTGCCTGGAGATCCCATTGACAGAGAAGACTGGCAGGCTGCAGTCCATAGGGCTGCAAAGAGGTGGACATGACTGAAGCAATTTAGCATGGCACAGCACATTTCTACTTGACTCTGATACTCTAAAATTTTTCCCAGCTTTTTCATCTTTCATAATAAATTCTGAATCTCAATTTTGTGTTTTAAAGCTACTTACTTTATTCTCTCTTTAAAATTAATTCAAATCAAATTTCCCCTTCCATGAAACTTCCCCTGTTTTGTAAACATTCATTATTTCATCTATAAATTTTACCAGCCTTTACTATTTGTGCACTGAACAGAAGGTTATGTGCTTTTTATTGAAGTGTTTAAGATCCAGATGTTGGGGTCAAATTTCTTGGGTTAGAATCCCAATTGCATCACTTACTAGCTTTGCAACTCTGGGCAATTGTCTTAGCTTTATGGAATTCAATTTTCCCTTTTGTAAAATAGAGATAATAAATACTTCCAGCCTCATCAAATTATTATTTTGTTATGAGGATTAAATGGGCTAAGACATGAAAATTATATGGAACAGTGCTGGGCACATCCTAAGTACTATGTGAGTGTTAATNTGGGCTGCCATCTGTGGGGTCACACAGAGTCGGACACGACTGAAGCGACTTAGCAGCAGCAGCAGCAGCTAGCTTAATTCTCTAGCAGAAATTACTTGATTTAAATAGTTTGCAATGCTGCCCATCAAGTATCAAGCAGAAGACTGTTCTCTACCAAAGAATGGTTATGGGTAATAATCAACTGTATTTGTTGTTTGCTTACTAAGTGGCATCACTGTACTTTATAGCAACTCCATACAGAGTCATTATAATGTTCTGTTTTACAGATGAGAGAACTGAGGTTTAGAAGGATCAATAATTTGCCCAAAGTCATAACAGCTAATAGATAATAAATTCCAGCTTCACTCAGTTCTTTCTGATTCTAGAGTCTGCACATTAAACCACTATGGTTTATTTATCCTCATTTTAGGTAAGTGTATTCACCAAGAGTTTCGATTATTCCTGTATTTTTAAATCTGTTTTTAGAATATGTTCAGAATGGGAAAACAAATTCTGTGACACAATCCTTTTCTTCTAGGAATATAGAATTTCAAAGAGAAGCATCATTGTTTTAGCAGGTTTTATTGCCTACACTCCTGGAGAAGGGCATGGCAGCCCACTCCAGTGTTCTTGCCTGGAGAGTCCCCTTGGGCAGAGGAGCCTGGCAGGCTGCAATCCATGGGGTCACAAAGAGTCAGACATGACTGAGCGACTAAGCACATTGCCTACACTGCCCACAAACAAATAAATATGCAATAATAAATGTTATTTATTATTATATGTTAAACATATAGCATATGTGTTTAACAGTGTATGTTAAACATATAGCATATGTACTGTACATATATGTACATATATGTTAAACATATAGCATAATATATGTTTCTTAGAGGGAAATAGAAAGACCTATGATAATGCATATCATTGAAACAAGGAATAGCCGGAAGAAAAAGTACGCACAAAGAGATTTGGAAGTACATGAGAGTATGGTGCTTTGGGAGAGTTGAAAGGAATTGGCCTGAGCAAAGAATAAGAAGAGGAATTTCACAAAAGGATGAGTACAACTGGCCAATAACATAATGGGATAACACTCTGAAATATTACCAGGTGTCTTTTTTAATTTTTTAAATTTTATATTGGAGTATAGCCAATTAATAATGTTGTGATAGTTTCAGATAGACAGCAAAGTGACTCAGCCATACTTAGCCATGTACCTATTCTCCCTCAAACTCCCCTCCCATCCAGGTTGCCACACAACATTAAGCAGAGTTCCCTGAGCTGTACATTAGGTTCTTGTTGATTGATTATCCATTATAAATATAGCAGCCTGTACATGTCCATCTCAAACTCCCTAACTATCCCTTCCCCTCATCTTTCTCCCCCTGGTAACCATAAGTTCCTTCTCTAAGTCTGTGAGTCTGTTTCTGTTTTATAAATAAGTTAATTTGTTTCATTTCTTTTTAGATTCCCCATATAAGGGATAGTATATGACGTCTCTTTCTGTCTAACAGGTGTTTTTAAATGGACATTTTACTTTCTCCCTTTCCCCTTCCTTCCCAGCATCTCAGCAGCTCAGAGTTCCATACTGACGGCCTCAGGGAAGTGGTGGTGTGACTAGGCAGGCAGGTGGAGGCTGCAACAGCTTCATGATCACTATCACATGTCAGCTTGTCACAGGGCAGCACAATGCCTGGGTCCCAAAGGGGGCCTCAGAAATGGTGGAGTGGGGTGTCAGAACTGAAATCTCCTCCTGCATGGGAGTAAGGTACACCTAGATCCCACAGGGACAGATGACCCAAGACTAAGTAGAAAGATAGCAATCTCATCCCAGTAGATACTAGAGAGAAGTGGCATCCCCAGTCAGCGGATACCCCCAAAACTCACGCCAATACTCATACCTAACATGTGATGATGTTCAACTGTGATCCTAGGGAAAAGTGTGCAGACTAAGTTCCCATCTGCCCAGTGGAATGAGGCCCCAGAGACTGAGAAAATAGGCTGAGCACAGAAAAATAAAGAAGCAGTGCCTTCTGCACACCTGAACTGAGAAATGAGGGTCATAATATTTTTTAGAAATCAGTAATAATCACAGAAATACATATTATAATAAAATTCCACTTGCTTTGCCTATCAGGTTGACAAATGCTAAACAGGTTGATAGTTACTTTTGTCAGATTGTAGTGGGACAGACATTCTCCCTGGTGAGAGAGTAAAACCAATATAAATACTCTTGACATACCCATTTTAGCACCACGGAACCATTGTAAGGAAATCATTGGACATGCACTCAGTGCATAAAGAAGACTCATTTCAGTGTTGCTTGTGATAGTGCATAATTGTGACATATCCAATGAAAGTAGAGTTATTAAGTAAATTATAATAAATTATTAAAGTGGGACAACACATAGCCATTAATATAATTGAGATAGTTCTCTACTTACTGACATATCCGATGCTTATAATATATAGTTAGAAAAGCAAGTTTTTAAATAATGTGTATATTATGATCAAATTCTTGAAACTATAGACTTTTGCTTGCATAGAAAAAAATCTGTGAGGATACGCACCAATGTGTTAACAATGACAATCTTTGATTGGTGTGATTATGAGTCATTTAAATTTTGTTTCCATTTGACTTCTCTGTGTCTTCTAATTGTTTTGAAATGGATATGAATTACTCATGTTACTATTTTCTTAATGCTTATTTTTAAAAAGAAAGTAGCTGAGGATGATGATCACAGATAAAAGGTAAGAATGAGAAATGGAGAAGTGCCCAGGGATCAGATCAAGAGATCAAAAAACAGCATTTGTTCTGCATTATACATCACATAGACCTTTTTTTTTCAACATCTCAGTAAACAACACAAATATAAAAATGGGTGAGCCATTTCTCTCAACAGGCACTGAGAGACCTTGATAATTAATACTAGAGCCAATATCTTAACATTTTTATAATGAAAACAGTTAAATACGGGTACTTTATTTTCCCTTGCCTATGTTGCCTAGGCAACAAAATATAGAGTGGTATGTCTTTAAGGTGATAATTATCTGCTCTCCATCCAATACACCACAGTTATTATATGTACTTCTGGTTCTCCTACTTTTATTCAGAGCCAGCCCAACAGGGCCCCACGGACTCCCAACAAAAAGGTAGTGATTTTTCAAGCAGCACCTTCTCCCCTGCTGGTCCTCTCCTCCCTGGAAAGAAGGTGCATTACACCTCTTCCATGCGATTCAAATGTCTCCCCCGGCTGCTCAGTCCAATCTGTACTATTCTGTTGTAACCTGTCACATCCTTTTTCTTGGTTTAACATTTGCACTGGTTTCCTAGGGCTGCTGTAGCAAATTACCACAAATGTGGGGCCTTACAACAACGAGAATCTATTCTTTCACAATTCTGGAGACCAGAAGCCCAAAATCAAGGTATCAGGAAGGCACTCTCCCTCTGAGGGCCTAGGCGAGACTCTCTTCTTGTCTCTACCTTCTTAGGGGTTCCTATTGTTCCGTGGTTAGGGGTAGCACAACTCCAGCCTCTGTTTTATCTTCACTTGCCTCTCTCTCTCTCTCTCTCATTTATCTTAAATGAACATCTGTCGATGGATTTAAGACCCACCCTGAATCCAGCATGCTCTCACCAACACTTCATTGCCTCTGTGAATAACCTTTTNGTAGCACAACTCCAGCCTCTGTTTTATCTTCACTTGCCTCTCTCTCTCTCTCTCTCATTTATCTTAAATGAACATCTGTCGATGGATTTAAGACCCACCCTGAATCCAGCAATCTCTCACCAACACTTCATTGCCTCTGTGAATAACCTTTTTCCTAATAAGGCTATATTCACAGGTACTAAAGGGTAGGATTTGGACATACTTGGTGGGGGTGGGGCGGGGAGGGGCGCGCAATGCAACCTAGCGGGCTTCCCAGGTGGCGCTAGTGGTAAAAAAAACGTGCCAGCCAATATAGAAGACTTAAGAGACGTGGGTTCGATTCCTGGGTCAGGAAGGTGCCCTGGAAGAGGGCATGGCAACCCACTCCAGTGTTCTTGCCTGGAGAATCCCATTGTCAGAGGAGCCTGGCGGTAGTCCATAGGGTCTCAAAGAGTCCATGGAGTTGAAAGAGCTGGACTTGACTGTAGTGACTGAGCACACACATAGGCAATGCAACTCAATACGATGTCACACCTATATATGCTCTTCTTTTTAGATAAGGAGGAACTATCATTATAGCTAACATTTATTGAGAACTTATTCAAGCATTATGTTTAGCATTTTACCAGCATTATCTCAATTAAGTTACAAAATATTTTTTCCCCCATCCCACTCCTCCAATCCCCATATACAACACAAACTCTAGTTTCCATTACTTTGCCTTCTGGTAAGGAGAGTCACATTTCAAAATTCCTGCCAAGGAATAAAGCAACAGCTTTCACAGGAGAAGAAGAATGCTGCCCCTGGACAATCACAAGTGCGACCCATTTGGCCACTTTCTGAAGCTGCGCATCTAGACTTACACATGATTCTAGTGCCAATGTGATCTGCAAAACTTAATACCTGATACTAGGCCAAAGAATTGATGCTTTTGAACTGTGGTGTTGGAGAAGACTCTTGAGAGTCCCTTGGACTGCAANTTTACTCTGTCATTACTGGGTTTGAAATATATACTGCACCTTTAATTATGGAAAGAATAAGATATTGGTTTTCTTTTCTGAAGAAGTTGGGAACAATTTAATTGTGAAAGTGAGAACTGACTACTCCAGTGGAGACAGAGAACCCAAATAAGGATGAGTTCTTCAGTCATTATGGTTTTAAAAATATATGTTTCATATATAGATGTATATATTTAGAAAACTGGAACATTTGTTAAAACGACTTGTTTTAGCTGGAGTTAGAAATATGTGAGTTATTGTAATGAGTTATTGGAATTGATTTTCCTCAACAATATATACTGTCCTTCCATAGTAAATGTTAGCAAGTTTTTTTTCAGCTATTTTCTCACCTCAGGAGAACTCTGCATATGTATGTATATATACATATACACATGCACGTGTGAGATATCAATGTATATATGTAATAGATAAAGATAAATATATTTTCAAAGAAAATGTAATCTTACCATAACATATGCTCATAAGATGCCTTTTCCATACAACAGTATGAGTGCAAAGTCATTTCAGTCATGGTCGACTCTTTGCCACTGTATGGACTGTATCCCACCAGACTTTTCTGTCCATGGGATTCTCCAGGCAAGAATCCTGGACTGGGTTGCCATGCCCCCCTCCAGGGGATCTTCCCGACCCAGGGATCAAACCCGCTTCTCTTGTTTCCTGCACTGGCAGGCAGATTCTTTACCACTAGTGCCACCTGGGAAGCCCTTTAACAGTATAGTTTTCAAGTAATTGAATACAATTCTGAAATGACTTTTGTGGTTTAATTCACGGATTTGTTCCATATTTTGAAATTATTTCATTTTCATTGATTGCAAAATTAATATAATATTTTTGCTAAAAACAAGTAATCGTCTTGTTTTATTTTTTTTTGCCCTCTGTCTATATTATGGTACTAATATAAAGTTTTATAAATTAAAAATCAATTTTAATTAAAAATTAAAAATCAATATGTATATGCGTGTGTGCTAAGTCACTTCAGTTGTGTCTGACTCTTTGCCACGGTATGGACTGTAGCCCGCAAGGCTCCTCTGTCCATGGGATTCTCCAGACAAGAATACTGGAGTGGGTTGCCATGCCCTCCTCCAGGGGATCTTCCTGACCCAGAGATTGAACCCGAGGCTCCTCTGTCTCCTGCACTGCAGACAGATTCTTTACCTACCCGGCCACCTAGGAAGTCCCGTATATATACTATATCTAAATATTTAGTTTATCAATGGGTGTTTGAGTTACTGTTTATATTATCACCTCCGAACTTCACTGTATTTTCAAGCAATTTACCGCTGCTGCTGTTGTTGTTCAATAGCTCAGTCTTGTCCCACTCTTTATGCCCCGCCCCGCCCACGGACTGCAGCATGCCAGGCTGCTCTGTCCTCCATTATTGCGGAGATAGTGACAGTGTTGTTACTGTTGCCCCTTAAGTGTCCAGTGATAAATGGTTACATTGCATATGAGTTATGTGGTGCTTGCCCTGTAGGGAGCTCAGGGAACTCTGAGCATTTGTTCTACATAGTTTATTCATTCCTGTGAGGAAGACAATTATTATCTCTATTCTCTAGATTAGGAGACTGAAGCTGGATAACAACAGACATGTTTTCTAGGGTTGTGCCTCCTCAGTCACTTCAGTCGTGCCTGACTCTGTGAAAGAGAAAGACAGAGATGGTAACCAATGCTTCTCTGACTCCCATATTCTCTTCAAGATAACACCTAGTTCAACTGCAACATAATTCCTCAGCTACAAATTATATACTTACAGAATTGAGAAGTGTTTTCATGTTGGAAAAGCAGCAGGATGGTGTAAAAGGAGCTTATGTTTTAGCTTGGTTCAGTTTTCAAGAAACTTACCTTCTTTGTCCTTGCTTTATTTTCTTCATCTATATCATAGGGATTATATATCTGGTCCCCATTGACTGTGGCTGGGATTTAAAAGGTCTAAAAGATGCTGGCATGAGGTGGGACTTTTAAATACATAATTTCTCACCATCCTCAGAGGTCTTCTTTCTCCAGAGTAAAACCTGTGCTTTTAAGGACATCAGGACATCAGGAACTTGAAAGTGAAAGTGAAAATGAAAGTGAAGTCGCTCAGTTGTGTCCGACTCTTTGCGACCCGTGGACTGTAGCCTACCAGGCTTCTCCGTCCATGGGATTCTCCAGGCAAGAGTACTGGAGTGGGTTACCATTTCCTTCTAGAAACTTGAGGACTGGCTAAATCACATGGCCACCATGCTAAGGCCACTTACCCCTTATCTTCATGAAACAACCCATGGAGCCAACCNTTTTTTTTTTTTTTGTCATTGGAAATGAAGGTGCACAACTTCAGTTTCTATAACTTTTATCTCCCCCATTGCAGCCTAACTGTTCCTATCTGGTTCTAGGCTGCCAAATAGTGAGCAAGTCTCTCAGTCTCCTGAGAAGCTCTCTTGAAATTCCCATCAGCAGGAAAAATCCTTAAGAAAATGGGAATCATTTTCATGTTAGTCACCTCTTAACATTTTGACTCCTCCATATTCTGCCTGATTTTTATTTATTATTCAGTATCCTCTACTAGTTATTTTTGTATTTTGCTGAGGTACCAACTGGAGAGTGATTCTGTATGAGCATACATACTTTATACTGGAAGTATAAATATCCAGATACTGAGTCATTGGATTCTTGGACTAGGTTGCTATTAAGAAGGTTTACCTATATTCTTTCCCTACTTAGGCAGATAGATTTATTTAAGTCATAGCTTAAATAGATTCAATTAGCAGAACTTCTCAGTTTTCTTTCAGGAGAATTTGTGGGAGAGCCCTCTGGCCCCTGATCCAGTGTCAGGCACTGAGTCTAAGTAATGTCTTCTGCAGCCTATAGAATATTTTTACTTCCTGTTAAATAAGGAATAGACTTCCTAACCATCTCCATTGGCTTTTGACGGATCACTCAGAAGATCTGCAATTTAAGCTGATATTTTAGTTTTGTGTTTATTTATGGAGATGTTTACCTTCTTTGAATCTTCTTGTGTGTGCTTGATTCACTCATTTTTATTTTATCTATCATTGGGATATACTTGGAGCAAAGGGGGCTCCTTAACACCTGAACATACAAAACCATCTTGACAAGAAATTTCAAACTGTATTTTATCACCATAGTGGCCCATATGGGGACTAATATTGTACTTAAAAAAAAAAAAAAAAGGTTTATTGAAGAATCAGTAAAAGGCATCTGAAAGTGAAAGTCACTCAGTCGTGTCTGACTCTTTGCAACCCAATGGACTAGTCCATGGAATTCTCTAGGCTGGAATACTGGAGTGGGTAGCCTTTCCCTTCTTCAGGGGATCTTCCCAACCCAGGGATCAAACCTGGGTCTCCTGCATGGCAGGCAGATTCTTTACCAGCTGAGCCACAAGGGAAGCCCAAGAATACTGGAGTGGGTAGCCTATTCCTTCCCCAGGGGATCTTCCCAACCCAGGAATTGAACTGGGGTGTCCTGCATTGCAGGTGGATTCTTTACCAACTGAGCTATGAGGGAAGCCCTACAAAAGGCATCTACATGAATTTTAAATTTACTGAAAACAAAAAAAGCAGAAATACATCATTCTCTTTAGAAATGATTGTTTAGTTTTTTGTTGGATCACAGAACTGTATTTTTGCTTTGAAAATTCCATAGGTGCAGTAAAAATGTAATTCAATTTGCATAGTTTTTTTCACAGATAACCTTGTAAACTGAAACACACCATCATTTCCATAAATTCTGACATTTTGTTTTGTAGATGCCAAGAAAAAAAATCTACTTTAACTTGGTAGGGCATGGATGGAACATCTAGCCTGTCATTTCCGAAGAAAATTAATACCTCTGAATCATCAATCTACTGTTCTTTATTCGTCATCTCTTGTATGCACTGATTCTTGATCTTTCCAGATTTGTTTGGATATCTGACCTTTCTCAAACTATAAAACTTATTGGGTTCAAGTGTTGTAATTGATCCCCTGTTTCCTCTCTCATCTGGCCTCTTCTCCTTCTCCTTATGATGCCTCTCTGTTTTTAGAAGTTGCAGATGCAGAGGATGAACAAACTCTTGGTTGGGTCCTAAATTCCTTTCTGTAATCCCTCTTCTGTTTCTTCATTTCTTTCCTTCTTTCATCCTCTATCTTTTTATTCTGCATCACTTTGCTAAAAGGATTGCAGTAATTCTCTTGGTGGTTCAGAGATAAAGAATCTGCCTGCAATGTAGGAAACTTGCAGGAAACACAGGTTTAATGCCTGGTTGGGAAGATCCCCTGGAGGAGAAAATGGCAACCCACTCCAATATTGTTGCCTGGAGATCCCATTGACAGAGAAGACTGGCAGGCTGCAGTCCATAGGGCTGCAAAGAGGTGGACATGACTGAAGCAATTTAGCATGGCACAGCACATTTCTACTTGACTCTGATACTCTAAAATTTTTCCCAGCTTTTTCATCTTTCATAATAAATTCTGAATCTCAATTTTGTGTTTTAAAGCTACTTACTTTATTCTCTCTTTAAAATTAATTCAAATCAAATTTCCCCTTCCATGAAACTTCCCCTGTTTTGTAAACATTCACTATTTCATCTATAAATTTTACCAACCTTTACTATTTGTGCACTGAACAGAAGGTTATGTGCTTTTTATTGAAGTGTTTAAGATCCAGATGTTGGGGTCAAATTTCTTGGGTTAGAATCCCAATTGCATCACTTACTAGCTTTGCAACTCTGGGCAATTGTCTTAGCTTTATGGAATTCAATTTTCCCTTTTGTAAAATAGAGATAATAAATACTTCCAGCCTCATCAAATTATTATTTTGTTATGAGGATTAAATGGGCTAAGACATGAAAATTATATGGAACAGTGCTGGGCACATCCTAAGTACTATGTGAGTGTTAATAGTTTTTCTCTATTTATTGTATCTAAAAACTGTGTTTAAAAAAAAAAAAAACCTCTGTAAGTTTTAATTATATTATTCTAAAATTAGTATAAAATATCTACTTCATTAAGACCGACATGAGCAGATCAGTGAGAAATATTATAAGGTAATGGCTAAGAACGTATTTGCTACAGCCAGACTGCCTGAGTCCAAATGCCAGTTCTGTCACTTGTCACTTATTGGCTCTGTCACTTCTGACAAGTTCCTTAAAAACTCAAAAGTTCTTATACCCTCAGTTTTCTCCTCTGTGAAATGTGCATAATATACCACATTTGTAATATGATTATGCTGAGAATAAAAAAGAGTTAACATATACAAATTGGCTAGAAAAGTGACTGACCCATATCTACTCAAAAAGGATTAGCTATAAAAAGCAGAGACATCACTTTACCAACAAAGGTCCATCTAGTCAAGGCTATGGTTTTTCCAGTAGTTATGTATGGGTGTGAGAGTTGGACTATAAAGAAAGCTAAACAGGGAAGAATTGATGCTTTTGGGCTGTGGTATTGGAGAAGACTCTTGAGAGTCCCTTGGACTGCAAGGAGATCCAACCAGTCCATCCTAAAGGAAATAAGTCCTGAATATTCATTGGAAGGACTGATGCTGAAGCTGAAACTCCAATCCTTGGGCCAGCTGATGCAAAGAACCGACTCATTGGAAAAGACCCTGATGCTGGGAAAGATTGAAGGCAGGAGGAGAAGGGGACGGCAGAGCATGAGATGGTTGGATGGCATCACTGACACAGTGGATATGAGTTTGAGTAGGCTCCAGAAGTTGTTGATGAATAGGGAAGTCTGTAGTCCTGCAGTCCATGAGGTCGCAGAGTTGGACAGACTGAGAGACTGAACTGAAATGATCTGAACTATGAAGCCACCCAGCCTAAAAAATTATCACATATTTCAATATATTAGTTTTAAGGCAAGTATTGTTCCTCTTCTAGGTAGTAAACTTCTTGTGAATGAGAGTACTTCTTCCCCTGATTTTGATCCAGACTGCACCCTATATTTTATGGATAAATGTGTATGAACTATATTGAACATCAGTTTACCCAATGGCTAAATAATAATCCAATGTCACTCTATCATTTGTTGATTATGTTTGACTGTTAATATCATAGGAGACAAAGTAAATTATCTTTCTATTCTCTTGATAGAAAATGATATGCTATTGAAGTGAAGATTAAATAAACTCGAAATGTGTTTTACTAAAATGCAACAAGATGCCAAGAAGGAGGCAGTTGTTGGTCTTGGTTCAACATCTCAAGGATTTCAGGGCTAGTATTTTGATGTTTTGAGGTTTTCTTAATTGTTGAAATATCTCTGCTATGATATCACTCTTAATGACCACACCCCAATCAGGAAGAAAAAGTAATGAAAGAGAAAGTGGAGGATCCTTATCAAAATGCAAACACTTTCCTGAAATCCCCAACACTTCCAAATACTTTCCTTGGTTAGATTGCCACATGGCCTCTTCTAGATGCAAAGTGGCCTAGAAAAATTAGATACTAGCTTCAAAATATAAGAAGAGAAATTTAACAGGGCTAGAATAAATGTTGATTGAATCTATTTACCATATAAGTAGATAACTTATAAGGTCTTTATACTCAAGTGATTTAATGTATGCAAACTTGCTTTTTAAATTTTATAAAAATGCATGTGCAAAAATAGAAACAGTTATTTGATTTCCCTGAACATATAATTCCCAGTATGTTGTGCATGATTTTCCTAAGAAGAAAATAGAAAATTTAAAGCATTTCGATAACAGTTAACAACTTCTATTTACAAAGGTAAATGGTTTTATTTCCGTCAAAACAGAGTTAGCTTAAACTCAATCTTTGAAAAATTCTTTTCATTTTGTCACATTCATTATTTTAACCATAAATATTTGTTATCTTTAAAATGGAACAAATACTGATAAATTCAAGCTCATTCACCCATTCAGGCAATACAATAAAACCCTGCTATAATGCAGTAAGCAAGATCCAGAAAACATAGCCTTATAAATGCAGGATAGTGTTGCTGCTAATTTAATAATATGACCAAAAGTGATTACAGTTTAACAAACCTACGAAAAATTTTGATCCCAGCTGTGGTTTGGCATTAGCTAGTATCAAATGTGCACACTAGCTTAAATACCAATGGATTAACCCCTATTCTTATGACTGTGAGGGACTACCTGACTCAGTAGCTATGATTTTAGCTATGATCTAGCTCCATAGCTAAGTATTTTGTTATTGTTTGATACCCGTAATCTGGGATGGTCCAAGGAGAACAGGTTGGAGGACAAACATTTTGTGGGTTAGGGTTGCCTGTCAACTCCCTATGTGTAGACTTACATCTCATCCTCTCCTCCAATTTCACCTGTCCTTCCAAAGGCAAAAACTTAATCTCACCCTGTTTGGGAATATGGAGTGGATGAATTTACCTTACCCTGATGTTTTACTGTAAATACTTATTTAGTACCTATTACGTTGCAGGAACTGTATTTGGCACCAGGGGACTAATGTTTAATGCAAATAAATGTACAATTACTAATTTGGATAAGCACTGTGAGAAAAAATAAATACCATGGTAGAAAAAAAAAAAAAAAGATACCAACAGATTGAGAAAAAACCTGATAAGAGAGTTATATTTAAGATAAAAACTGAAATCCAAGAAGGTATATCAATCAGATTCAATGCAGGAAACAGAGAGTACAGTCTGAATGATTAATTAAAAGCATTTATAAATATAGAAATGATTTAATTTAAGAGGAACTGGTATAGTATAGGAAAGCCTTTAGGGACGGTACAGCACTTTAGATCTAGTAATACTATGTGCCGGGCAGAAGGGGGAACAGAGGGCTTGCCACCTTGAAGAAGCAAGGAAAATGAACAATTATTCTGGAATCTGGGTGAAAATGAATACATAAAATTTTTGTCCATATTGTGTGCTGTGTGCTGTGCTTAGTTGCTCAGTCATGTCTGACTGTGCAACCCCATGGACTGCAGCTCGTAAGGCTCCTCTGTCCATGGATGCTCCAGGCAAGAATACTGGAGTGAATCGCAATGCCCTCCTCCAAGGGATCTTCCCAACCTAGGGATTGAACCCAGGTCTCCCATATTACAGGTGGATTCTTTACAGTCTGAGCCACCAAGGAAGCTCTTTACAGATTGTAGAAGGATGCAAACTGAGAAGGTTGTTTACTGTGTTTTCACATTATCAGGTGTTTCTATAAAATTTAAGAAACTAATATATTTCAACTATAATCAGTCACTTTCCTCTCTGACTCGAACCCATGTCTCTTACATCTTCTGCATTGGTAGGCAGGTTCTTTAGCACTAGCAGAACCTGATGTTTTACAAATCCCAATTATGAATATTTTCTATTGGCTACCCTGGTAGATCAACTATTCATGTGACATTGACTACATAATATCATTTCCATCAAGTATAAGGAGAAAATAGTTGATCTAAGAATATGCAACCAAAAAGTATACTAGAGATGTTTCAAGGATCTGATTAATCAATATTCTTTTTTCTCCTAGATTTTGTAAATTTTGGATTATTAGTTACATTTCAGTTAATTTATATATGTGATCTCAGTGTAAAATTTACTTTCCTATCAAATATTATGTTCATATTATCTTCTTTTCCTGAAAATAGCTCCACAAAACGTAAATCTGCCCTTGAACTAAAGTTATTTTCTGAATAATTATCTTCTCCAGTGAAAAGGACTCAAGGGGCCACAGCAGGCTCCCAGTGACTTACCTCATTTGTCCTTAACTAAGCTTTCTCAGACTGGTGGCATGAATGAAACCATTTCTGGAAAAACACAACTTATTTTATTGTCAGAAAATGCCAACAATCTGCCATGATCAATTATACTCATTGATTCTTAGAAGTAAGATGCCTATATGTGAGAGAGACGCTATCACTACTAATGGCTATCTAGAAAATGGAGCTCAATGACATCTTGTAAGTAAATTAGTAATGCAGTTTATTCTAAAGATTTCTTAAGTATTCTCTCAGTAGATTCTAAATATTCTCCTTGTACATAAAGGTAAAATTTTCAATGAATATTTCTTCTAATAAATTATATCTCACTCATAAAGATATATTACATGTATTCAACATTGAGAATTCTTATTAATGATCCATAATTATTATTAATACTATAATAACTACACAACTATAATTTATTAAATTTTATTCATTATGGTTAAGATACACCAGATTATTTTAATTTCTTATCTATGTTAATCCAAAATACATCTGGTTAGTTCTAAGTCATACTTTTCAAAAGTATATTTGAAAAACAGTTGAGATGATACTGTCTGCCCTACAGATTCTAGAGACATTGCAAAGATTGTGTGTCTACATCTGAAACTCAAACTATAAGTCATTGATTTGTCATTTAAAATCTGTAGATTTTCTTGTGAATATATAGGTTCCCACAGAGCAGACAATGTAGTATTCCTCAAACATGAAATTCACTATCTCATGCATATTTATATGGTTCATTATCTTTTAAATGTCTCTAGGATAAAATTTGAACCTTGTAGCACAACCCCAGGCCCTGATTCATTTTTCAGTACCTCTGTCATTTCACAATAGTCTCCAGTAATATCTAGGTTAACTCTCAGTCCTGTGATGAGGTCCTGCTCTTTTTCACCCCCAGGCTTTCACATGTTTGGGTAGAACACTCTACTTTCTCCTTGTCAGCTGACACACTGCTCAACATCCCTTTAATTTTCAGTCAAAGTAATTAGGCAAGAATCCCTTAGAAGAAATGGAATAGCCATAATAGTCAACAAAAGAGTAAGAAATGCAGTACTTGGATGCAGTCTCAAAAATGACAGAATGATCTCTGTTTGTTTCCAAGGCAAACCATTTAATATCATAGTAATCCAAGTCTATGCTCTGATAGGTAATGCTGAAGAAGCTGAAACTGAATGGCTCTATGCCCTTCAAGACCTTCTAGAACTAACACCTCAAAAAGATGTTCTTTTCTTTTGGAATGCAAAAGTAGGAAGTCAAGAAATACCTGGAGTACCAGGCAAATTTGGCCATAGAATACAAAATGAAGCAGAACAAAGGCTAACAGAGTTTTGCCAAGAGAACACACTGCTCACGGCAAACACCCTCTTCCAACAACACAAGAGAAGACTATACACATGGACAACACCAGATGGTCAATTCCAAAATCAGATTGATTATATTCTTTGCAGCCAAAGATGGAGAAGCTCTATACAGTTAGCAAAAACAAGAATGGGAGCTGACTGTGGCTCAGATCATGAAATCCTTATTGCCAAATTCCAACTTAAATTGAAGAAAATAGAGAAAACCACTAGACCATTCAGATATGACCTAAATCAAATCCCTTATGATTATACAGTGGAAGTGAGAAATAGGTTCAAAGGATTAGATCTGATAGACAGAGTGCCTGATGAATTATGGACAGAGGTTCATGACACTGGACAGGAGGCAGTGTTCAAGACCAACCCTAAGAAAAAGAAATGCAAAAAGCCAAAATGTTTGTCTGAGGAGGCCTTACAAATAGCTATGAAAAGAAGAGAATTGAAAGGCAAAGGAGAAAAGGAAAGATATACCCATTTGAATGCAGAGTTCCAAAGAATAGCAAGGAGAGATAAGAAAGCCTTCCTCAGTGATCAATGCAAAGAAATAGAGGAAAAAAATACAATGGGAAAGACTAGAGATCTCTTCAAGCAAATTAGAGATATAAAGGGAACTTTCCATGCAAATATGGGCACAATAAGGGACAAAAATGGTATGGACCTAACAGAAGCAGAAGATATTAAGAAGAGGTAGCAAGATACACAGAAGAAGTATACAAAAAAAGATCTTCACAACACAGATAATCACTATGGTGTGATTACTCACCTAGAGCCAGACATCCTGGAATAAGTNGTGAGATGGGTGCAATTGTGCGGCAGTTTGAGCATTCTTTGGCATTGCCTTTCTTTGGGATTGGGATGAAACCTGACCTTTTCCAGTCCTGTGGCCACTGCTGAGTTTTCCAAATTTGCTGACATATTGAGTACAGCACTTACACAGCATTATCTTTCAGGATTTGAAATAGCTCAACTGGAATTTCATCACCTCCACAGCTTTGTTCATAGTGATGCTTTCTAAGACCCACTTGGCTTCACCTTCCAGGATGTCTGGCTCTAGATGAGTGATCACACCATCGTGATTATCTTGGTCGTAAAGATCTTTTTTGTACAGTTCTTCTGTGTATTCTTGCCACCTTTTCTTAATATCTTCTGCTTTTGTTAGGTCCAGACCATTTCTGTCCTTTATCGATCCCATCACCATTACAGCATTACAGGAATCTGTATTTGCCTATATATTTGCCTTTGTCAGAAAGCTTTACATTTTTGTACACTTTCGTGTTGCAGTTCTTTTGTTTCAAATTGAAGGATTGGCTTTGGAGTTCTTTTAAGGCAGTTTATTCGTGAGGAACTTTATTAGTTTTCATCTATCTGGGAAGGTTTTAAATTTTCTTTCATTATTGAGGAACAGTTTTTTCAGATATAGTATTCTTTGTTTTTTTCTATCATCACTTTGAATATATATTTGCCAATATCCTACTGTTTTTAATACATTGTATTTCTGATTTCATTTTTTTAATCTATATTCTCTTGTAGTATACTGAGTTTAATATTTTGAACTCTTTGTTGGGTATTTCATAGACTTCCACTTCTTTAGTGTCAGTTTGTAGAGATTTGTTCCTTTAATTGGGATGTGTTTCCCTTTTTTTTCATATGCCTTGTTATTTTTTCCTTGCCATGATTTATGCATTTGAAAAAAATAGCCACCTGTCTCATTATTTACAGATTGATCTTTGTATAGGAAAAGACCTTTGCCCATCAGCCTGGCTAGAGCTTTTAGGTGCCTGCAAACCTTTTATGATGATATATGTCTTGCTGGGTTTGGATGTGTTGCTTCTCATTTAGTTATGTTTGCAGGTTTCTTTTTCAGGTTCCTGCAGTCTTGCTCCCTCTGGTGTTTTGTTTTGTTTTGTTTTGTTTTATGTTAGTACAGGTTCTAGTGGTTCCACAAAACCACAGAGCTCTTTTTGTTTTCTGCATACTCCAAGGATACAAGCTGTGCTAGTATCCTGGAGCATTCAAAATCAGCTGAGGTACAAATTAGTCTTCTGAAAGCTTGAATATTTATGTACATTCTACTCTTCTCCTTTCTCTCTCAAATGAGAAGTCATGAGTTGGACATTTTCTCCCAGTGATAGTGAGCTGTGTCAGCTCCTGTCTGCAGTATTATAAATTATCTGGCTCTATCACAGGCTGCTAAGCTTTCTTTTGTTCTCCGTGGTCCCCAGGCAAGTTCTATTTGCATAATTTTGAGTCAGGCAAGACAGAAGACCATCCCTTGGACAGATTGGTAAGAAGCCAGAACTTCCTTTCTCAAGGATGAAATGATGACTTGGGCTTTTCCTCCCTTGCATGACTTGTGCCAGCTTGGGTTAAAGGCTGATGCAGTTGACATGAAATGGCTTTTCTTACCCACTTCAATATGGTTGCAAGTTGTTTTTGACTTTTAGTTTGTCTGTGTGTTGAGACTTCCTAACTGTTTTTTCAAATTCTTATAAATTGGTTTTGGGCCGTATACTGTTAAGTTAGTGTCTGTAGGGGAACAGAGTGTAATACTCCCTCTTCTGCCATTTGCTGATATCAAGCTGTTGATTTTGATTGGTAATTCACCTTGCTATCAGTTTTATATTACTGGTACCATCTCTTGGAGTTGAAGCATAGATTGGCTACAAGATCCAATGTTTCGTGTTTATGGTGTGTTTTTTTTTTCCTACCATGTTGTAATATTTATTTTAATCAGAATTTTGGACAGATTGAGGCAAGTACTGCTAGACAAGTGTCATGTCAAACTGCAGGTCAAGAGCAGAAAGTAAACATTATTGCTTTAAGCATTGTATTTGAAAAATCCTTCATCTATCTCCTGTTCACACCAATTTTAATGAGAAAGAAAACTTGTTCTGCTTATAACCAAGAATGAGCAGCTAAGATTGTATCTCCTGTTCACATCCATTTTAATGAGAATTTAAAGAAAACTTGTTCTGCTTATAGCCAAGAATGAGCAACTAAGATTGTACCACAAGTCCAGTTGACAACTATTTCATTGTCAGTTAATTTCATTTTTGACTAACAACCAGATTCTTTTTCAACTTTTGAATTAAGAAATTGAGACTTTAGAAAGTCAGATAAGTACTAGGACATGTGATATAAGTATACAGATCATGTAGGGCTTGGGATTACAAACTCTCAGTGGCTTATAATAACTGTATTTTTTTTGCATGTCAGTTTTCATGTAGCCAGTTGTTCAGCTAACATAAGCTAGGCAGGGCCAGGCTAGACTGGGCTCCAAGCTTCTTGTTTGACGCTATATTTCTCTACGTACTTTTGTTCTGAATTCGAGGTTAATGAGGCTGTGGCTTCCTGAAATGTGCTTTTCTCATGGAAATTACAGAAGCACAATAGGCCAAACCAAATAATACCATGATATTTTCCAAATGAATATCATGGCATCTGGTCCCATCACTTCATGACAAATAGAGGGGGAAACAATGGAAACAATGACAGGCTTTGTTTTTCTGGGTTCCAAAATCACTGCAGATGGTGACTTCAGCCATAGAATTAAAATACACTTGCTCCTTGAAAGAAAAGCTATGACAAACCTAGACAGCATATTAAAAAGCAGAGACATTACTTTGCCAACAAAAGTCTGTCTAGTCAAGACTATAGTTTTTCCAGTAGTCATGTATGGATGTGAGAGTTGGACCATAAAGGCGGCTGAGCACCAAAGAACTGATCTTTTTGAACTGTGGTGCTGGAGAAGACTCTTGAGAGTCCCTTGGACTGCAGGAGATCAAACCAGTCAATTCTAAAGGAAATCAGTCCTGAATATTCATTGGAAGGACTGATGCTGAAGCTGAAAGTCTAATGCTTTGGCCACCTGATGCAAAACTGACACATTAGAATAGATTGAAGGCAGGAGGAGAAGGGAATGACAGAGGATGAGATGGTTGGATGGCATCACCAATTCAATGGACATGAGTTTCAGTAAGCTCTGGAAGCTGATGATGGACAGAGAAGCCTGGCATGCTACAGTCCATGTGGTCAGAGAGTTAGCCATGACTGAGCAACTGAACTGAAATGAACTGAATTCAAACCATGAAAACAATGTCTGTTTGCTAACATTTCACTGGCTAAAGCAAAGCATATGGTCAACCCCAACATTAATGGGGTGAAAAAATCTACTCTGCCCACACTAATGAAAGGGAGTACAAGGACATGTGGCAAAATCCTTGATGTAATATAGAAAGGGTAAGTGTTAAGAGCAAAAAGTGAACTATTAAGAGAAAAATAGAGAGATATATAGTTAGAAAAGAGAACAAATATATCTAGTGAACTTTTAGTTCATATAATCCCCGCATATACCTTTCATAGATATATATGCTAGATTCTCCCTGTAAACTTCAACAAACCTAGATGAATGTAAACAGGTTTCTATTCTTTGAAAAAAAGTATTACCCATAAAAAGGATACATTTAATATTCAGTTCAGTTCAGTTCAGTTCAGTCTCTGAGTCATGTCTGACTTTGTGACCCCATGAACTGCAGCACACCAGGCCTCCCTGTCCATCACCAACTCCCAGAGTTTACTCAAACTCATGTACATTGAGTCAGTGATACCGTCCAACCATCTCATCCTAGTTTTAAATAGAACACACGTTGTGTATTATCTTAAATTTTTCCTAAAGTATTAAAAAGTACAAAGCATAGAACAAAATGGTCACACAGTCTTATACATTGATGTAAATCTTGTTTTTGATGTATAAATATGGTGTCTTTTTTATGACTCTCAGTTATCATAAAGTATATTGTTCAAAAAGTCCCTTAAAAACATCAATCCTGCCAATTTCTTCTCCCCATATTCTTTGTAATGCATGGAGAAATGAAGAGGGAACATCGTACTTTTACAAATATTTTAAATGAAATTACAAGGAACCAATTTTTATTATGTTTAACCAGTCAGTGATAAAGAAAAATCATCAATATTTGTATTGCATTTACTCTTCTGTCTTACAAATAAAGAGCAAAGTTTCAGGTTTTAATTCAGTGCTTTTCCAATAATAGTGGGAGACAAATACAGGCGCTAACTTTGAAAAGTTTTGCAATTTCTTATGACTTCCTGTGAAACTGTTAAGGCAAAATTGAGAATATTTGACCTGAGAATACAGTGACTTATGATTGAAAATTTTAAAGTCAATTGGCTGTATGAGACAAGTTCCCTGGATTCCAAAATGTGGTAATTTCTAAAATGAATAAGCTTAATATTTTAGTGTTCAATTTTTATTGGTTTTTCTAAACTCCCAAAGCAAAAACTATAAAGGAGAACATAAGAACCTAAAAGGTGCATGGCACAAAATATTAACATAGTAATTTCTTGCATTTTTATTATTCCTTCAGTACTTCAAACAATTTTTAGGCAATATTTAAACTTTTATATCACTTTGAGAAGGGCTATTGGAATAGTCATTAAAATACTTTTTTGTTATGGACACTTTAAGACATCTTGACTAAAATTCATTCATAGTTTGTAGAATTAATCCCATTGAACACTGTATTTTCATAGACTCTATTGTTTAAGTATTCTTTACTCAGTTCAGTTCTGTCCCTCAGTTGTGTCTGACTCTTTGTGACCCCATGAACTGCAGCACGCAAGGCCTCCCTGTCCATCACCAACTCCTGGAGTTTACCCAAACTCATGTCTATTGAGTTGGTAATGCCATCTAACCATCTCATCCTCTGTCATCCCCTTCTCTTCCTGCCTTCAATTTTTCCCAACATCAGGGTCTTTTCAAATGAGTCAGCTCTTCACATCAGGTGGCCTAAATATTGGAGTTTCAGCTTCAACATCAGTCCTTCTAATGAACACCCAGGACTGATTTCTTTTAGGATAGACTGGTTGAATCTTCTCGCAGTCCAAGGAACTCTAGGGGAGGAGAAAATTTTAAAAAGAGTAAAATAATAAAGGGCAAATTAATAGAGTGTTTCTGCAATTTGTATATGATCATCCATAAGCATTTAGTTCCATAAACATATTTAATAATTCAGTAGCTGAAATGACAAACTTCATGATTTACCTTGTATACCCGATGTCCATTTTTCTTTTAGTAAGTAGTTATCCTTTCAGGGATTGGGAAACTCCTGATAAAAGATAAAGGATATTTTGAAAAGAACAAAACACTCACTTATACACAATCTATTGTAAACAATTAGGGACTTAAGAACGTCCTGTGACCAATTCTGTTGGTGATGGTTTAGTTGATAAGTCATGTCTCACTCTTGTGGCCCCATGGACTGTAATCCATCAGGCACCTCTGTCCATGGGATTTCCCTGGCTAAAATATTGGAGTGGGCTGTCAGTTTCTTCTCCAGAAGATCATCCTGATTCAGGGGTGGAATCCACGTCTCCTGCACTGCAGGTGGATTCTTTACCACTGAGCTACCATGAAAATACTGACCTACTCTTGTACTCTGCAAGTCCTTGAACTCATTGTTCAATATGTCAATAAGTTTAATTAGCTTAATAGATTTTCTGTCTTCACACTCCTTTTCATGGTTAAAAACGAGTATTTTCTAGGACCTGAAGAGTAAAGCTCTACTTCCAGAGTCTGAATGATAATTAGTGATTTTTTGGTTTTTTGTTTTGATCTCATACTAGGTACATAAACTGACTCAGAATGTAATAGCTCTTAAGCTTCCCAGGTTGCTCAGTGGTTAATAATCCACATTGCAATGTAGGGAACATGGATTCAATCCCTTGTCCAGAAGGATCCCACATACCTCAGAGCAACTAAGCCCATGCACCACAGCTACTGAGCCTGCACGCCCTAGAGCCTATGCTCTGCAAAAAGAGAAGCCACCACAATGACAAGACTACACGCACAATGAAGAGTAGCCCCTTCTCTCCACAACTAAAGAAACCCCATGTGCAGTAACAGAGACCCAGTGCAGTAAAAAATAAACAAATAAACAAAATTTGGAAAAAATGAAAGAATAGCTCTTGAGGAAGAACCACCCCCCCAAATTTTCTATTTTAATATAAAACAACAACTATAATTAGATTAATTAGAGATTTACACATAGCTATTGGGAAAATTAGGACAAATATTAAAATCTCCTACTTTGTTGATGGAAATAATCTTTAACTTAATTTGATGGTAGAAATTGCTTCCCCAGTGGCTCAGCAGTAAAGAATCTGCCTTCAGTGCAGGAGACAACAGGTTTAGTCCCTGGTCAGGAAAATTCCCCTGGGGAAGGAAATGGCAACCCTCCAGTATTCCTGCCTGAGAAATCCCATGGACAGAGGAGCCTGGTGGGCCACAGTCCATACGATTGCAAAAGAGTTGGATATGACTTAACAACTAAAACAATAATAAACAACAATAACAAATTATTATAACTAAATGAAGTATACATATTGCTATATTAATTTACAAATAGATTTCATAGTGTATTTTTGTAAATCCTTATAATCAAGTGGTTAGGTATACAAGGTGTATGTTATCATTAACCCCTCTGTGTATATGAAGAAGGTAAAATTTGAGAGGTTAAATAACTTGCCTAAATAACCAAATCAAATCTAAGTATTTAAAGCATAGATTCAGATTTGGCCATCACATCATACTACAATGGGATATATTTAAATGAATGAAAGAATAATGCAGTAGTCCCTTGAGTTTACCAAATATGTTGCTTTGTTTCTTGAGAGGCTTTTGTAGATACATCCATTTCTTGATTCACTTGTTCTTACTGGTTGGCTTTCTGGGCCAGTCTGCTTTAGGTGCTGTTTACAATTGAGAATATAATCCCTCATCTGCTGGAGCTTATGATGGGCTTATGATGGGTTTATGATGTGGTCTGTACAATTATATTTTTTTAATTATTTTATTCTGATTTTTAAAAATTTATTTTTTACTGGAAGATAAGTACTTTACAATCTTGTGTTGGCTTCTGCCATACAATAGTGTGAATCATAAATATACATATGTTGCCTCCCTCTTGAACTTCTCCCACACACACACACCCCATCCCACCCCTCTAGGTTGTCAAAGAGTACTGTGTTGAGCTCCTTGTGTTATACAGAAACTTCCTATTAGCTATCTATTTTGCAAATGGTAATGTAAATGCTTCAGTGCTACCCTCTCAACTTGTCCCAGCTTCTCCTCTCTCCACTGTGTCCAAAGTCTGTACTCTCTGTAACTCTCCTCTCCTCTCCCTGCCGTGTCCAAAGTCTGTTCTTTATGTCTGCATCTCTATCCTTGCACTGCAAATAGGTTCATTAGTACCATTTTTCTAGATTCCATATATATGCATTAATATGTAATATTCATTTTTCTTTTTCTGACTTACTTCTCTCTGTATAACAGGCTCTAGCTTCATCTACCTTATTAGGACTGACTTAAATTCATTCCTTTTTATGGCTGAGTAGTATTCCATTGTATATGTGTGCCACAGCAAAGGAAGCTATAAATCAGATGAAAAGACAACCCTTTCTGAGGGATCAACTTTCCAGCAGTTGATTAGTCCAGCTCCATTCTTCTTTATCAAGACTGCTTTGGTTATTTGGGGTCTTTTTATTTATTTGCTTATTTAACTTTTGACTGTGCTGTGTCTTTGTCACCATGTGTGGGCTTTCTCTAGTTGTGGTGAGCAGGGGTTACTCTTCATTGCAATGCATGGGCTTCTCACTTCAGTGGCTTCTCTTGCTGAGGAACACAGGCTCCAGGCACATAGGCTTCAGTAGTTGCAGCACAAGGGCTCAGCAGTTGCAGTGTGTAGGTGGTAGGGATCCAGGGCTTCAGTAACTGTAGCTTGAAGGCCCTAGAGCACAGGCTCAGTTGCTGTGGCACATGGGCTTAGTTGCTCTGTGGCATGTGGAATCATCTCAGATCAGGGATCAAACCTGTGGCCTCTGCATTGGCAGGTGGAGTCCAATCTATACCACCAGGGAAGTCCCATATTTTTTGCCTGGTATGACTTGCTTAAAGCCAACAAATCAGAAAAAATAGTACATTTTAAATGGAAACAAGTATTTTTTGTCATAAAAGCAATTTCAGATGTGAAGATACTCTATGAATCAAAGATAATGCATTTAGTAGAAAATACTCTCTGAATTGTTTATCTCTAACAATGATGAAGTAGACTGATTCTTCCATATGCTCTTATCAAGTAGCTTTTGAGAGGGCTGTCCATGTTTTCGGCTTAGAATGAAATTAGTTGATACATTCAATAAAGTGCTGGAAAGCTGTGAAATATTAAGTGTGTTAAACTGGAACTTTCAGCTCAGATATCATAACCTTTCATAATGTCTAGCATATTAGAAAGATAAAGTTTTGTCTGGATATTGTAAACTCTTCCATTGNTGATACATTCAATAAAGTGCTGGAAAGCTGTGAAATATTAAGTGTGTTAAACTGGAACTTTCAGCTCAGATATCATAACCTTTCATAATGTCTAGCATATTAGAAAGATAAAGTTTTGTCTGGATATTGTAAACTCTTCCATTGAGAATTTGAAACTGCTTAGATGCTTGCTTAGTGTATTTTTTTCAGATTGGGAAGGGAAGCAATAATAAGTCTGCTACTAAGATCCACGTAAGTTCATGTTTTATCAGTTCTACTGCTGCTGCTGCTAAGTCGCTTCAGTCGTCTCTGACTCTGTGCGACCCCATAGACAGCAGCCCACCAGGCTCTCCCATCCCTGGGACTCTCTAGGCAAGAACACTGGAGTGGGTTGCCATTTCCTTCTCCAATGCATGAAAGTAAAAAGTGAAAGTGAAGTTGCTCAGTCGTGTCTGACTTCGCAACCCCATGGACTGCAGCCTACCAGGCTCCTCCATCCATGCGATTTTCCAGGCAAGAGNCACTACCAAACAAAACTCAAATAGTAGGAGAGTGGAAAAGGTAGATTAAAACTCAACATTCAAAAAACTAAGAAGATGGCATCTGATCCCATCACCTCAGGGCAAATAAATAGAGAAACAATGGAAACAGTGACAGACTTTATTTTCTTGGGCTCCAAAATTATGGTGTATGGTGACACAGCCATGAAATTAAAAGACATTTTCTTCTTGGAAGAAAAGTTATGACAAACCTAGATGGCATATTAAAAAGACATTACTTTGCTGCCAAAGGTCTATCTAGTCAAAGCTATGGTTTTTCCAGCAGTCATGTATGGATGTGAGAGTTGAACCATAAAGGAGGCTGAACACCGAAGAATTGATGTTTTTGAACTGTGGTGCTGGAGAAGATTTCTAAGAGTCCCTTGGACTGCAAGGAGATCAAACCAGTCAATCCTAGAGGAAATCAATCTTAAATATTCATTGGAAGAAGTCATGATGAAGCTGAAGCTCCAATGCTTTGGCCACCTGATGTGAAGAGCTGACTCATTGGAAAAGACCCTGATGCTGGGAAAGGTTGAAGGCAGGAGGAGAAGGGGATGATAGAGGACAGGATGGTTGGATGGCATCATCAACTCGACGGACATGAGTTTGAACAAGCTCCCAGAGATGGTGATGGACAGGCAAGTCTGGCGTGCTGCAGTCCAAGGGTTCTTAAAGAGTTGGACATGACTGATTGACTGAACAACAAATAGTTGCTTGCCATATATAATTTAACAGAATATGAAGAAATGTTTTATACTTTGTTACATTAAAAATCTTGGCCTAATTGACATTCTGAATGCATCTTTTGTTCACATTGATTCACTGTTCACTGATAGTTTTTGAATCTCTGCTCTTCTCTGTTTATTCTTCTTTTTTTGTTCTGACAAGATTTAAAACTGTGCTGAAAACGATGTTTCTCCAGAGTGATTCTTCAGAGTTAGCTGAGAGGCTTTCTTCAGGTTACGGTCCAAAGTCAGTCAGTTCAGTCGCTCAATATTGAAGTATTATTAATTTACAGTGGTGTGTTAGTTTCAAATGTACAGCAAAGTGATTCAGATTTTTTTCCATTATAGTTTATTACAAAATAGTGAATATATTTCCCTGTGCTATATAGTAGATTCTCGTTGTTTACCTACTTTATATGTATTTGTGTGTATACGTTAAAGAGGAGTTTAGGAGAGCTGTAATTTTGGGCTACTTGTTGTCTGCTACTGCTACACATTGCATTCCAAATGATAGACTGGTTTGTGTGTTTTTTAATTAAAGTTTTGAGTGTGTGTGTATGTGTGTGTGTTGCTTACGAGAGGAGAAGAGAAAGCGGAGGTGTGGGAAACAGAGGAGCTGTGCTGTGCGGTGCTTAGTCGCTCAGTGGTGTCTGACTCTTTCGACCCCATGGACTTATCCCACTAGGCTGCTCTGTCCATGCGGATTCTCCAGGCAGGAATACTGGAGTGAGTGGCATGCCCTCTTCCAGGGGATCCTCCCAAACCAGGGATCGAACCCAGGTCTCCCTCTTTACAGTCTGAACCACCAAGGAAGCCCGGGGGGAGAGGAGAGGACCTTCTAAAACACAAGACACAAGGCAGAGGCCCCTCTGGCTCAGCCCTAACAGGGTGTTTTCCTATGGTTGTGAGAATGTGTGATAATGACAAACCTGAGTTCAATCTAAGTAGACCCCAGAACATGCAAAGGCCTTGGTGGTGATGACTGACCCTGAGATAGCATCCATCTCTAGACTAATCCAACTGGGCTTAATTTAGTAAAAGAGCCTGGATGGCTATCTGTTAAACAGCTACCTGACTGGATTTTCTCTGATGAAATAGGACCCTGCTGACTCTTTGCTCTATAAATTATTATTTATCGTGTTTTTAGGAAGTCTGGGTACTTAATAGGGTAATGATTGTCTGAAAGACAGACTGTACATGTGCAACTATTTTATTTTCTGGATGAATGCTATTCTTATCATCTGTTCCTTAATACAGGGAATATGTGCTTAGTATTACACGTATACAGTCTTCACTTGCAATAGCAAATTTTGAAAAAAAAATCTTACTAAGAATTTTATTGTTTTATTTTAAAACCCCGTCTTATTTATTTATATTATTTTACTGTTTTAAAAATTAACTTGTTTGTAATTAATGCTTAAAAGGTAGTTGGTAAACCATTTAACTCCAAACAAGAATATGTTACTTATATGTTAGTAAATTTGGTTATCAGCATAATATTCATTTTCTATGAATGTACATATATGTTATTATTTTTATAACTATTGTTTAAATAGCCAGACCAGAAAAGAACTCACAATCACCAGAAATATATATATGGTTAGGCCTCTCAAGGTGACTGTTCTATTGCTGTTCGTACATCTCCTGTTTGACCAATGACTGCTTCATCTATATCCTTCTCATATGACTGACCATCCTAATACTTGTTCCAGGACTCAGCTTGTGATTGTTCTTATTGAAAAGGCAGTGGTGGGGTCGGGGAGCAGAGAGTTCCTGTGAGCTAAATAAAGGTATTTTAGCTTTATGATTATCATAAGGAAGGCAGAGTTCCCAGAGATGGGCAACATCCTTTTAGTAATTAACTTGTAGCAGAATACAAAGTTTCTTCCCTATTACATATTTCCCATCTTTTGACTAGAGTTCAGCCATGTGGCTTGCTTTAGCCAATAGAAGAAACATCCCAGTTTTAAGTCTAGACCTTAAAAAATATTTTGGATTATCATTTGCTTTCTTGTGCTTCTGCCATCACCATAAAAATTTGTTTGGGCTATTTTGCTTGTCCCAGAAAAGAATGAAACCATGTGAGGCAGAGACACTGCCAAGTCATCCTATCTTATATATAGGCTTACCATGGATACAAGAGTGATAAGCTACTAAATTTTGAAGAGAATTTTCTATTAATAATAGTTAATCAATGTACTTTTAGGGTTTACTTATCTCATAAAGCTAGAATTCTGGAAAAGGAAATTCCGGAGTAGTATAATCTTTCAAGTATATTATCATAGATCCAAATTATTCAATATTCCTCTTCCATGAAAATTTATTTCATGGCTTTTTCATCCTCTGGTCAGAAATTGGTTGCTGCACTTATATACCTCAAATGCATGTTCTAAATAGGGGTAGGGGCCTATTATACAGAGTGAAGTAAGCCAGAAAGAAAAACACCAATACAGCATACTGACACATATATACGGAATTTAGAATGATAGTAAGGACGACCCTGTATGTGTGACAACAAAAGGACACAGACATAGACAATGGACTTTTGGCCTCAGAGGGAGTAGGAGAGGGCGGGATGATCTGGGAGAATGGCACTGAAGCATATATACTGTTATGTAAGAAACGAATCACCAGTCTCTATTTGATACAGGATGCAGGATGCTTGGGGCTGGTGTACGGGGATGATCCAGAGAGACGTTGGGGGGTGGGAGGTGGGAGGGAGATTCGGGATTGGGAGCTTGTGTGTACCTGTGGTGGATTCATGTCGATGTATGGCAAACCCAATAGAGTATTGTAAAGTTAAATTTAAAAATAAATAAATAAATAAATTAAAAAAAAAAATAAATAGGGGTAGGGGGAAGGAATGGGAACAGGCTAGAGTCAAGAAGCCAAGAAGCCTTTTAGATCTGTCTCTTAAAACAAACAAACAAACAAAACAAAACAAAACAAAACAAAAATAACCTCTCCAGTTAAGTCCCTCTTTAGCTTCAACAAACATCTCATTGTCCAGGATGGGATTTCATAACCACTCTTTTTCTCAAGGTAGGATAGTAAGTAAACCCTCTGTTTTCCTGATTTCCCCATGCTGAACCTGAATTTGTCCTTTCAACACTTAACACGATTACAAATTAGGGGCATCTGAGTCAATATGGATTACGACTATATCTTCTGTAGCAGGGAAAGGCAAAACACACATGGATTATAAATGCCTTTGGAGAACTAACCTGCCTTGTCTGTCACAATCTCTTAGTGACTCAATATCTTATTTCTAAGTTCAGAGTTAAGGTACTCACCTTCATGAGAGACATAATCTAAAAGTATGATTTGTTAATGCATCCAGTTTCAAGTTTAGGATATCAGGGTCACATGCAATTTTTCTAAAAGATATAGATGTGACCAGATAGCATATAGATTTAAATGACAAGTTATTTGTTTTGATGTATTCAGTTTACAGTTAAAGAGAACTGTGAGATAGCTGAAATAAAATTTTCATTTGGAGAAAGAGAGAATGATAAGTAAAAAACAACTTATCCATTACTGTTATCTAATCCTGCTCTTTAGGAAAAGGGATAACTTTCTCTTATGATGGAGAAAAATCCTCAGTCTATCTTTATTTCTGTTCTTGGGAAGACCTGCTTTATCTCTCATTCTCCTTGTTGATACCTGAGGTAGACATGGGAGATGATACCCTAACTAAGGGCTGTGGAACTTTCTCTAGTTCTCTTCTGTTGGTCTGAATTTAGGGGCCTGGAACTTATCTTAACTTCGTATTCACTTGCTCTTGAGGTTATATTCAGAAAATAAATGGCAATTTAATTCTCTTTAAAATTAGTAAGTGCTTGGTTAATTTGTGTTTGGTCATATCCAGGAGAAAGTAATTACAGATCTCATCTATATTTAATCCTAAACTTCAAACATTTTGATTCTTAGGTGTTTGACTTTCTACTCTCTCCATCTTCCTGACCCTTAATTTGATGCAATTTCTTTGATGAAATTTAAAAATGGGGACTTTAGTGAAGTTTTTTAGCTACTTCCAAACCTTTGAATGGCAATCTGTTTTAAGAGGCTTGAGAAATACTAAAGAGGTTCACTTGTATTTCCTGTAAGGCTGATACTTATCCCCTGCAACATTTAACATTTTCAAATACACAGACTCCTCTGTTTTTCTGATTTCCCCATCCTAAACTTGAATTTGTCCTTTCAACACTTACAAGATTCCAAATTATGGTAATCTTAGTCAATACAATTTGCAGCTATAAAGAACATCTCTCTTTGATTTGCAAATTTGGTGGACCAAATCTGGAAGACCCATTCTGTCTGGTGGGAGTTTGCTGAAATTGTCACTGGTCAAGATTCTGAATTTTCTTATTATTTTTGTTAAAGTTGAAACCTGAGTCAGCAAGTCATCATATAGCAAGAATCAATACCCTCCTTCCCAGAAACTGTCAGGACATTGTCTCTCATTTTCCTATTGCTTTTATACTTAGCAAAATTAGTATTTTCATTTTTGTTTGTTTAGCACCCCAATTTTTAGGCACACATTCTGTATTTGTTAAAATTCTGTTCGGCTGCAAATAAAGTCAGGCTCAACAACTATGAGCTTTTTATATTCCACTGAATAAGGAGCCTGGGGTTGTTATTCAATGACAAATCCTTCCTTTTTCCTAATTGCCATTCTATACACATGTCTTTTGCCACTGGCCTTAAGATGATCCTGTTCTCCTGGATATTACATCATATTCCAGGTGGAAGAAGGGGGAAAGCAAAAGGCTAAAGGCAAGGAGATGTGCTTAATCTATTCCTTTCAAAACTTTGCCAGAATTCCTACTCAGCAACTTCTGTTCACGTTTCCTGGGCAGAACTGATTCTCACATTATGTCTTTTCAGGCAATCAGGGAAAATGAGCTACTGTTCCAGCCTGATTATTAGAGGGAAAAAAGGGGAAAATTGGGGTTATGAATGGCTTTTGTGTAGCTAATTCATAGTGCTACCTTAGTTTTCTTTATTAGATTAAGAACTCAAAACTATTTCCTAAAATCATGCTAAATTGTTTACATTTTCAGTTAGGAATATCTTTTCTTTTCTTTTTTTTAAATAAATTTATTTATTTATTTATTTGACTTTACAATACTCGATTGGCTTTGCCATACATTGACATGAATCCACCACAGGTGTACACATTTCTTTCTGTTGCATTTAGAATATTTGATACCAGTCTTAAAATTTTTAAATCCACAGTTTGACATCTGTTTCAGATTAAAGCATATTCTTTTGTTTTGCACATATTTATTAATAAAATGTGATAAACACCTAGTAGAAATCCCCAGGCTTTCATATTTAGAACATAATTTCATATTAGAGCTCTAAATATTTAGAGTATATGCTCAATACAAGTAAGACTTGCTGAGGTTTCATGAATAGAACAAAGAAAATGGTGTTAGAAGATTCATCTTTTGGCCAGATACCATAAGATCTTTGAGCATCAGATTCCCTATTGTAAGAGTGAAATAATAATACCTATTTCATAGGAAGCTTGTGAGATTTAATTAAAATAATGACTGTGAAAGCAGTTTGTGAAGTATGAATTCCTATGTATCATGACTATTAGTCACAAATTCACCCCCAAATTAATGGGAAGTAAGTTCATTTTTGCCAAATAATGATATGCACAATGGATTTACATACACACACACACACACACACACACACACACACACAGACATTTAAGATCTCTAGACATCCACATTCAGATAAACTTTTTCTTCCCATCTTCTTTGAAAATAAAAGAAAATCCATTATTTTGCTGTACTTCTCTAAAATAATTTTCTGCTCCCTAAGGATCTTCCTGACCCAGGGATCAACCCTTGGTCTCCTGCACTACAAGCAGATTCTTTACCATCTGAGCCACCAGGGAAGCCCTTCTAAGGGTTGGTAACTATAGATAATTCATTTGATAAAGTTCAACTCTTTTTAGGTTAACTTAACATGAGTACAGTTGGGCACTTTTGAGGAGGCTACTATTTTCTTTATCAAGTAAGTGTCCTTGCAAAGGTAAATTAATAATGGGCTCCTTGTAGGACTTCCCTGGCAGTCCAAGGTTAAAAATCTGTGCTTCAACTGCAGGGAACATGGGTTTCATCCCTTGTTGGGAAAATAAGATCCCACATTCTCTGCGTGGTTCATCCATAAAAAGAAAAAACAAACAAACAAACATGAATTTAACTTCCAAATTTGGAAATTTCAAAAACATATCTTTTCATGTATAGAAGAATCCTATTTCTAATCTGTATAGCCAAATTTTTTTCTTGACTTATTAACACTTTGAATTTAAGGCATAATTTCATAAAATACTGATAAATGAAGGAGTTCAGGACCCCAGAATATGAGTCTTTNAAATTTCAAAAACATATCTTTTCATGTATAGAAGAATCCTATTTCTAATCTGTATAGCCAAATTTTTTTCTTGACTTATTAACACTTTGAATTTAAGGCATAATTTCATAAAATACTGATAAATGAAGGAGTTCAGGACCCCAGAATATGAGTCTTTGGTATATTTATTATTCTGAGTTAAAGGTACTTGAAAAATAGGAAATACAAGGGGCAGCTTTCTCTGAACTCCTTGCACCTGCCTAAAAACATCATCCCAAATGAACTCAACTGCGTAAGTCCTCTCACCAGGAGTTTCATCAACCAGGGTAGCTTGATTCTGTTAGGTAGTTAGAATAGGAAAAAGGAGTCCAGAATGGCAGTGGCTAAAAGTCAAGGAAGGGAAAAGTCCGCAAAAATACAACAAAGGAAGATCCAAGGACCTGAGTGAGGACCTCAGGTAAAACAAACAGCACTTTTGGCTAGCCCAATTGACAAAGGGCAGGCCCAGGGGGAGAAGAAAAAAACATATAAAAAGAGAAGCCACAATTGAGCTGGAGGCCTTTCTTTCTGCATCTTTTGGGTTGGCATTCCCTCACTCCTCAAGGATATATTTTCCTTTACTTTCTAAATAAAACTGAGCTGTAACACAGAGCTATAACACTGGTCTGTCCAAGGGCTGTAACGCTTCAAATTTTTGTTGCAATGGGACAAAACTGAGGAAATTGCAAACTCCCCTGACAATTCTTATCCAAGAAAATGAGAAGGAAGTGGAAAAAATGGTAACACACACACACACACACACACAAACAAACAAAACTATTATACCTCCCAATATTCTTCTAAGGATTCATTCATCTTTCCTAAAAATCTTTTTCTCTCTCCTAACTTACCTACATCTCCCTTTTCCTTCCTCTATTAGGATAACAGACAGTTCCTTGGCATTGTTAAACCCAAGTCCCTGGGCCCAATGCACAGTAAGGCCAAACAAGTCAAAACATTGGAATTTAGAGCAGAGAATCTTTATTGCAGAGCCAAGCAAGGAGAAGGAGCAGTTTATGCTCAAAATAGCTGAACTTAATGGCTTCCATGCAAGGTTTTATAAAGACAGTATGAGGGGAGAGGGTCTTAGAATGAGTGATCAGCTCATGGACCTTCTTCTGGTTGTTGGTGGTGAAGTAACAGAGTGATGTTTTTGGAAACTCAGTCATCAACCTCTGGTCCAACCAGTCTAAAGTCTCCAACTTGTGGTCAGCACATAGTTACCATCCTTCTCCTGGGTGGGTGTTCTTAGTTTTGGCCGAGCAACTCAAAGGTATGCCTCAGATTGTTATCTATATCCATTCAGAAGGAAGTAGGAGTTCTGAGATTCTATTGTTATAATCATTAAATGCTTGAGCCTTCTCTTTGAAACTCAGGTAAAACCTAGGAGACTAAAGCTGTTTCTTTTACAACAAGAAAGAGGGGACATGTACCCAGTAAGACCCCACAGGCTTCTGCTCAGTTTCATTATCTGTGGGAGATTGGTCCTCCGACCTCTGCAGATAACACATTCCACAAATGCTCAAGTTCCTTATGTAAAATGTACAGTCTCCTCTCTTTAACCATTGGTTTTCATCCCTGCGCTCAGATCTGTGGATTCAACCAATGGAGAATAGGAAGCCCACAGATGGAAAGAATCAACAGTATGTATAAGCTTTCAATTCTTACCTCTTTTCTGAGTATTCAGTTTTTTTCTGGCTTGATGCCTCTGGGCAAGTTATATTAAAATTTAATAACTATGTATACCTTATTCTCTTATCAACCTGCCTATAATAAGCTTATTTCAAAGACCCAGACATAGAACCTAGGAGGGTAGTCTTTCATTCCCTATTGACATGTGCAAAATAAAACAATTTTTGCAAATTTTTTGTTTCGCTTTGTTTACTGCTACTGCTAAATCACTTCAGTTGTGTCCGACTCTGTGCAACCCATAGACGGCAGCCCACCAGGCTTCCCCATCCCTGGGATTCTCCAAGCAAGAACACTGGAGTGGGCTGCCACTTCCTTCTCCAATGTATGAAAGTGAAAAGTGAAAGTGAAGTCACTCAGTCCTGTTCGACTCTTGGCAGCCCCATAGACTGCAGCCTACCAGGCTCCTCTGTCCATGGGATTTTCCAGGCAAAAGTACTAGAGTGGGGTGCCATTGCCTTGGTTTTTAAATTTATTCCATTATAGTAAAAATAATTATATTGCATGTTCTCTTCAGTTACAATCACTAACATCTATTGACATTGTTNCAGCCTACCAGGCTCCTCTGTCCATGGGATTTTCCAGGCAAAAGTACTAGAGTGGGGTGCCATTGCCTTGGTTTTTAAATTTATTCCATTATAGTAAAAATAATTATATTGCATGTTCTCTTCAGTTACAATCACTAACATCTATTGACATTGTTATAAATTTACATTTGAAGATACAAAATGCTTGTTAGCTGGCCTATTAAGCAATTGTAATCTAGAGACTGTTTGCACCAACTGACAAGAAGGGGCTGAGTGTTAGAATCTCCATTTGTCTTATGTTGTGACTCACTCTGTTATTTGCTACCAGAAACATCTAATGGAGACAGTATGCTTTCATTTTATGGCTCTTCTTCCAAGCTGGCAAAGAAGTGAAATGGTGAGGCAAACCTAAACAGCAAAATCTAATCTAGTTATTGAAATATGACAGTAGGTACCTAGCTCTGTAACTGTTAATGCCTGTTATTTTCTACTGATGCTGCTGATGAGTTACATGCACAGAAAATCATTGTTAGTTAGCAGTAAATTATTCATACTTCCTCTATTTTTCATGGTATTGATCAAATATGTGACATTCCTTTCAATTATTCTGCAGTCTATGCAACATGCTACAGACCTAATAAATACTTTATTGAAAGACTATCATTTTTGTCACAGAAAATTGTAAGTCATGGAGATATTTATCAATAAATATTGAGATCATTGTAATAGCAATATTATTAACTCTGAATGAAGTGAGCCTTATCTAGAACAATCTGTAAAGATATCATATTTAGTTTTCTTTTTTTCAGTAATATACAAATATTTTCCTGCAGTTTGGAAAAAACCTAAAAACACATTTTGAAATCTAGCTGTCATAAAAAGACTTCTGTTTAATATCATGACCCAATTCTTTTTAAAACACAATTTTATAAATAAATATAATTATTAGAAAACTCATATTGTTTTCCAAGGTCATAGATCTTGGTTTTCTTAAAATATATAGTAGTTTATAGACTATTTTTCTATTTTCCAAAGATGAAAAGTTAAATCACTTCACAAGATATTTATTACTACAGATACACTGAAATTTTTGGTAGCTATAGCAGAAAAGTAGATAGGAATAAATCTTCAGCTAATATCCAAAGGGGGGGGATATATGATGTAATGTTACCATTTGTCTGTCTTGAAAATGATTAGTTTGGGAGCAGACTAATTCACTGATCTCTTTTTACCATGATATAGAAATCTTTAGAAACCAACTATAGTTAAATACATTTCTACCAGGAAAAAAGAAAAAGGTCGTAATTTACAAACACTTAATTTTAGTCCTACCTATGGTTAGTAATTTGTCAATTAGCCTATATTTTTAAAAATATCTACTAACTGCCAAATATTGTGATTATTATTGGAGACCTAGAGCTGAATGAAGTGAAGGAAATGAGCCTTACCCAGAACAATCTTGCCCTTGCCCTCATGGCACTCACAGATAGGTAATCTAAGCTGGGTAACCATACAAGCACCAAAGACAGAGATATATGAAATATACTCAGCCTATAAAGAAGATGTGTTAGCTGGTCTGAGGAAATCTGGAGAGGCTTCATGGAGGGAAAATCATATTTGTTTTGTTTTGGTTTGTGGTAGATGAATTAATGCCCCCCAANAACCATACAAGCACCAAAGACAGAGATATATGAAATATACTCAGCCTATAAAGAAGATGTGTTAGCTGGTCTGAGGAAATCTGGAGAGGCTTCATGGAGGGAAAATCATATTTGTTTTGTTTTGGTTTGTGGTAGATGAATTAATGCCCCCCAAAAAAGGCCACATTCTAAACCCTGGTACCTGGATACTACATATTACATTATATAGTAAAAGGAACTTTTTTCATAATGATTAAGTTAAGGATCCTGAGATAGGAACACATGCCTAGATTACTTAGTTTTCATGCGCTTGCATGCACAGTCGTGTATGACTCTTTGGAACCACATGGACCATAGCTTCCAGGCTCCATTCTATGGGATTTTTCAGGCAAGAATACTGGAGTAGGTACCATTCCCTTCTCCAGGGGATCCTTTCCGCCCAGGGATCAAGCCCATGTCTCCTGTGTCCCCTGCATTAGCAGTGGATTCTTTACCACTGAGCCACCTGGGAAGCCTTAGTTCTCATATGTGGGAAAAAAAGGAAAGAGAGCAGGAGATGTGGTGACGGAAAGCAGAGACTGAAGAAAATATGCAGCGATTGTACAAGCAATCAGGCAGCACTAGGAATTGGAGAAGTGAAAGAAATACAGTCTTCCCTCCAGAAGGAACATGATACTGACTCCTTGACCAGTAACACTCTTTTGAACAGTAACAACTCATTTTGAAGTTTTAACCTTCACAAATTAAATTGCAGGATAATGAATTTGTGTTGTTTTACGTGATAATTTGTTACAGCAGCAATAGGAAACTAACACATTGTGTACATTGTTCAACTATTTAGCATCTGAATACTCTTTCTATATTTGATAATTCTGTACTATCTGATATAGGAGCAAATATTGTCCCCAGAGAGACTCGCATTCCTAGTTCTCTGGCAGAAAGAGCATAAGACAGACTGCTCAGTTCAGTTCAGTTCAGTTGCTGAGTAGTGTCCGACTCTTTGTGACGCCATGAATCACAGCATGCCAGGCCTCCCTGTCCATCACCATATCCTGGAGTCCACTCAAACTCACGTCCATCGAGTAGGTGATACCATCCAACCATCTCATCTTCTGTCATCCTCTCTTTCTCCTGCCCTCAATTCCTCCCAGCATCAGAGTCTTTTCCAATAAGTCAACTCTTTGCATGAGGTGGCCAAAGTACTGGAGTTTCAGCTTCAGCATCAGTCCTTCCAAAGAAATCCCAGGGCTGATCTTCAGAATGGACTGGTTGGATCTCCTTTCAGTCCAAGGGACTCTCAAGAGTCTTCTCCAACATCACAGTTCAAAAGCATCAATTCTTCAATGTTCAGCCTTCTTCACAGTCCAACTTTCACATCCATACATGACCACTGGAAAAACCGTAGCCTTGACTACACAAACCTTTGTTAGCAAAGTAATATCTCTGCTTTTCAATATGTTATCTAGGTTTGTCATAACTTTTCTACCAAGGAGTAAGCATCTTCTAATTTAATGGCTGCAATCACCATCTGTAGTGATCTTGGAGCTGAAAAAAATAAAGTCTGACACTGTTTCCACTGTTTCCCCATCTATTTCAAAGAAATAGAGGAAAACAACAGAATGGGAGAGACTAGACATCTCTTCAAGAAAATTAGAGATACCAAGGGAAAATTTCATGCAAAGATGGGCTTGATAAAGGACAGAAATGGTATGGACCTAAAAGAAACAGAAGATATTAAGAAGAGGTGGCAACAATACACAGAAGAACTGTACAAAAAAGATCTTCATGACCAAGACAATCACAATGGTGTGATCACTCACCTAGAGCCAGACATCCTGGAACGTGAAGTCAAGTGGGCCTCAGAAAGCATCACTACGAACAAAGCTAGGAGGTGATGGAATTCCAGTGGAGCTATTTCAAATCCTGAAAGATGATGCCATGAAAGTGCCGCACTCAATATGCCAGCAAATTTGGAAAACTCAGCAGTGGC
>SJYV01027193.1:594219-604432 GCA_006410875.1 Neotragus pygmaeus
TGATGCTGAAGCTGAAACTCCAATACTTTGGCCACCTCATGAGAAGAGTTGACTCATTGGAAAAACTCTGATGCTGGGAGGGATCGGGGGCAGGAGGAGAAGGGGAAAACAGAGGATGAGATGGCTGGATGGCATGACTGTCTCGATGGACATGAGTCTGAGTGAACTCCGGGAGTTGGTGATGGACAGGGAGGCCTGGCGAGCTGTGATTCATGGGGTCACAAAGAGTCGGACACGACTGAGCGACTGAACTGAACTGAATGCCTCTATTCATTGTTATTACTTGATTTTTCTCCCTTAATTAGCTTTATGATGTTTTATAATAATTTATTTTGAAAAAAAATCCTAGGAAAGGTCAGAAGAATAAAAATATATCATCTGTTTCAAATAGAGCTGCTTCTATGTCTTGTTATTTTATATGAACTACTGTGGTTGTGGGGAAAGATATACTAGCATATGTTTAATATGCTAATATTAGCTTGAGTGATGGGTAAATTTTCAAACTTATGTCAGCTAGTAATCTCAAAAAAATATTACCTCATACAAATGAAATTTTTTGTAGGGCAGCAATGGAGATACAGACATAGAGACAGACTTACGGACATGGGGTGAAAGAGGAAGGGGAGGGTGAGATGTATAGAGAATGTAACATGGAAACTTATATTACCATATGTAAGATAGATAGCCAATAGGAATTTGCTGTATGACTCAGGGAACTCATACAGAGGCTCTGCAGCAACCTAGAAGGGTGGGATGAAGAGGGAGATGAGAGGGAGGTTGAAGAGGGAGATGAGAGGGAGGTTCAAGAGGGAGGGGACTTACCTACACCTATGGCTGATTCATATTGATGTTTGGCAGAAACCAATAAAATTCTGTAAAGCAGCTATCCTTCAATAGAAAAATAAATAAATTAAGAAAAAAAGAATATTAGCTCATAATTCCCACTTTTCATTCTATTCTTCTTGAGCCTTGGTATTAACAATATGATAGCATCATAAACTTCATTACTGAGTAGTCTTTCTTTTCTAGTTTTTATAATAGTTTAAGATTGAAATTAATTTATCTTTGATTGTTTGATACAGTAATATGATGAAATCATTTCGGCCTAGAGTTTCCATTGGAAGAAACATTTTGATGACTATTTTGATTTATTTACTGATTATAGAACTATTCAGGTTATCGATTTCTTCCTGAATTAGGTTTGCTCAATCTTATTTTCCAAGAATTTGCCTATTTCCTTTGAAATCTACATTTTTTGGCAAAAAAGTTATCTCTGATTAATCTTACAATATCTAACTGAATTTCTATTTTTGAAATTGTTTCTTTTTTTTTTTTCCTCCTTTTTAATGAATTTCACTGGATACCCATCATTGTGTCAGTCTGATCAAAGAACCAACTTTTGGGTTTTGATCTCTCTATTGAAGTTTTATTTTGAAGTTTCTTAATATGTGTATATGGGCCTATATCTTATTCCACTTTTTATTTTCACGATTTTTATTTTTGTTTTGTTTTAGTTATACTTCTTTCAAATGCCATTCGTTTAGTTGAGTCACTGTGTGTGACTCTTTGTGACCCCATGAACCGCAGCACGCCAGACCTCCCTGTCCATCACCAGCATGAGGTGGTCATATTGGAGTTTCAGCTTTAGCATCAGTCCTTCCAAAGAACCCATACATGACCACTGGAAAAACCATAGCCTTGACTAGACAGACCTTTCTTGGCAAAGTAATGTCTCTGCTTTTCAATATGCTATCTAGTTTAGTCATAACTTTGCTTCCCAGGAGTAAGCGTCTTTTAATTTCATGGCTGCAGTCACCACCTGCAGTGATTTTGGAGCCCCCCAAACTGACACTGTTTCCCCACCTATTTCCCGTGAAGTGATGGGACCAGATGCCATGATCCTACTTTTCTGAATGTTGAGCTTTCGGCCAACTTTTTCAGTCTCCTCTTTCACTTTCATCAAGAGGCTTTTTAGCTCCTCTTCACTTTCTGCCATAAGGGTGCCATAATCTTAATTTTCTGAATGTTGAGCTTTAAGCCAGCTTTTTCACTCTCCTCAAGAGGCTATTCAGTTCTTCTTTACTTTCTGCCATAAGGGTGGTCTTCTTTACTTTCTGCATATCTGAGATTATTGATATTTCTCCCAGCAATCTTGATTCCAGCAAATGCCATAGTGGTTTTAAAAAAATATTTTTAAATCAAGGCTATAAATTTTTAGTCAACTACAGTCCATTGGTATTTCTCATAATGAATTATATATATAATGTAATATAATATGTATCTAAATATTTATTTTCTGTTTTTTATTTGTCCTCCATTTACTCTTTCTTTCTTTTCTTATCTTCTTTTATTATTTTTCAACTCAACCCATTTTTTTTCCATTCACTAGGTTAGTAGATTCATATGATGGTCTAATATTTTTTAGCAAATCCCTGGGTAACAATAACATGAGTACTTTGCAAGGTCTAGAATTAATTAATATCTTTACCCTTCTTTTGAATAATATAGTAACAATACTCTATTTCTATTCTTCCATTTCCATCTTATGATATATTTTAATTCTGTCACATCATATCATATTAATTGTATTGCTATTATTGTTTTTTAAAAATTGTTTCAAGCTACACTCAGATGGTAAAGAATCTGCCTGCAATGGAGAAGACCCAGATTTGATCCCTGAGTTGGGAAGTTCCCCTGGGGAAGGAAAGATCAACTCTCTCCAATATTCTTGCCTGGAGAATTCCATGGACAGAGAAGGCTGGTGGGCAATAGTCCATGTGGCCACAGAGTTGAAAACAACTAAGCGACTAACACAACATGTGTTTTTCAGTTTACCACACGGTTTTTACTTTCTTTATTCTTCTTTGACGTGGAAGTGTTAGTTGCTCAGTCATGTGTGACTCTGCGACCTCATGGACTATAGCTTGGCAGACTCCTCTGTCCATGGAGGTTCTCCAGGCAAGACCATTGGAGTGGATTACCATTACATTCTCCAGGGGATCTTCCTGACCTAGGGATTGAACCCAGGTCCCCCGCATTTCAGACAGATTCTTGACTGTTTAAGCTATTATTCTTCTTTACTTTCCTACATCTCAGTCATTTTTCTTCTGTTTAAACAACATCATTTCATATTTTTATTTAATAAAAGTCAGCTACAGTAAGCCCCTTTAAGTTTTTCCATCTTCTTTTGGTCTGAAGATATCTTTATTTGGCCCTTGTCCCTGAATGGTAGTTTCAATATGTATAGTATTCTAAGTTGACAGATACTTTCTCATAGAACTTTATATCATTACCTTGCCTTTGACTATCATATTACTGTTATTTCTCTACTCTCTATGTGTCTATCCTTTGATGATAATCTGGGTTTTCAAAAAATATTTTTATTGCTATCTTTGTCTTTTTTTAATTTTTATTTTTTGGTTTCACCATGATATGTCAAAGTGTATTTCTTTGTTTATTGAGACTTCCAGGATTTTTTAATCTGTGGAAGAAAAATGTTTTGAAGAGTAAAAAATTATATCATTGACTCCAAATTCTATCTTTCATTTATTCTTTTTCTCTTCTGTTTCTCTCTCTCTCTGTGTATATATATTTGACCTGGTAGTGAACTTCATGAAGTATTGTTTGTATATTTTCCATTCTATATTGTCAATGTATCTTTTTATTTTCTATTCATCAGTTTTTACTTATCATATTTACAGTGAGCTCCCTTTTTTTGAACTATTTCTTTGTATCACCATCCAGTTACCAAATCTCTTCATTTGTATAACCTGGTATTTAAACTATCAATATTTTTTAAAATATTGAGGCATAATTTACCAATGGTAAGATTTTTTTGTTTATAGTTATATGAAGTTTTAAAAATGCATATAAACACCTAAGCACCAAATTATCAAGAGGTAAACAGCTCCATCACTCAAAAAAAAAGCTCTCATACCTGTTTGTAGACACTCCTCTTCATTCCCACCACCTTGAAACTATCTGAATGAAATTACAAGTGTCTTTTATTGATTAAAAATATTTTTCTATTATTTCTAGAAGTAGACTGATTTTTTACCTTTATTCAAATCTGTTTGATGTTTAAATTTAATTTCTGATGGCTTTGATGAATTTTCATGCTTGGGTTTTTTTTCTTCAACTCTACTGTGGTTTATTTGCTAAGTTGGTTTCTGACTCTTGTGACCCCATGGACTGTAGCCCACCAGGCTCCTCTGTTCATGAGATTTCCCAGGCAGGAATACTGGAGTGGGTTGTTGTTTCCTTCTCAAATATATTAAACATGGGAATTTTATTTCATTACACTTTTTATTTTTATGCAGGTGAATAGCAAAGTGACCCAGCCATACATATGCATGTGTCCATTCTCCCAGAAATTCCCCTTCCATCTGGGCTATCACAGAGTTGAGCAGAGTTCTCTGTGTTATACAGTAGGTCCTTGTTAGTTATCCAGTTTAAATATAGCCGTGTGTACCTGTCTCTCCTAAAATCCCTATCCCTTCTTCTCATCATTCCCCCCAGCAACCATAAGTCCATTCTCTAAGTATCATATCTTTTTAGATTCTGCGTATAAGGGATGTCATACAATGGTTCTATTTCTTGGTCTAATTTACTTAACTCAGTATGACAATCTCTTGGTCCATCCATGTTGCTGCAAATGACATTATTTCATTCTTTTGGCTGATTAAGTTATATTCTGTTGTATATATGTACCACATCTTCTTTATCCATTTCTCTTTCAATGACATTTAGGTTGCTTCCTTGTTTTGGCTATTGTAAACAGTACTCCAACGAACACTGGGGTGTATGTGTCCTTCAGGCCATGTTTTTCTCCAGATAAATGCCCAGGAGTGGGATTGCAGGATCATACAGTAGCTCTTGTTTTAGTTTTTTGAGGAATTTCCATATTGTTCTCCAGAGTATCTGTACCATTCCCACCAATAATGTAGAAGAGTTCTCTTCTCTCCATATCCTCTCTAGCATTTATGGTTTGGAGTTTTTGATGATGACCATTTTGACTGGTATAAAGTGATATCTCATTGTACTTTTGATTTGCATTTCTCTAATAATTAGCATTGTTGACCATCTTGTCATGTGCCTCTTGGCCATCTATAGTCTTCTTTGGAGAAATGTCTATTTAGTGAATTATCCTCTTTTATCAATAGAGCACGGAGGTAAGAAAATGGGATTATTTCCAAAACGTCACTTCTAGGCTTGAAATTTAACTGTTTATTTGTGTAGAAAAGTCTTAATAGAATTTATGGGATTAAGTAGGGTATATTAAAGTATTTGATTAAAAAGTCAACCACATAAATCTACTATGCAATTTTATCCAACAAAATGAAACAGGATGGCAAAACTTACAATTTTCTTGAATTGCCATAGAATCTGATCCTACCGTACTGGGTTCCAGTTTCTCTAGAAGAGATGGTTAAATCAGTTGTAAAACTCTTTAAGTAATATTGGCGAATCAGTCTTTCCGTTTAAAAGCTGTATACATGATAAGAATGTGCAATAGCAACAGCCTAATACAGGAAGTGGAGAATGAGAATTTAAGACACAGGAATTGAAGCGTAAAAGCAACTATAGCTCCTGAGCAGACATAAACATCAACTATATCATAAATAAAGATATTCTAAATAAAGCCCTCCTTTTAAAAACAATTATACTTTATTTGATTAAGCCTAATTCAAATGCAGCCAAATTTACTTGGCTTGATAGTTACTTTACTAAAAGAGTTCAATAGTTTAGCATGTATTTACCTATTATTTTGAGCTTTGGAACCATGTAAGACCTGAGGCATCATGTTTTTTTGTTGTTATTTTGTTTGTTTTTTGCTTTTCTGGGTAAAACAAGCTGATTTATATTCACAAAGGCTTATGACAACAAACTGTTTAGGCCATTGTGCTGTATGTTGGCCTCTATCTTATACATTTTTCATCTGTCCTCATGACTTTCAATAATGACGACTGTACAATTTGGACATAGTTTCTCATAATTGATTTGAGAATGAGATTAATTTTCATGAAACTTTTGGGTCAGATATGCCATGCCATCCTAAAATGAGATGCATTTTACTGATCACAATTTGTCATCTACACATTCTTTGTGTTTTAAGTGAAGTGCAGTCATTTAATTTTTCCTATCATAAATGGCTACAATATAAAATGCATTCTGCTTTGAAAAAAGTGACTGAAGCTATTTCTGTATATAAAACACTTTGGCCAAAATGTGCTGTATTCCTGAAACAAGTTTTTATTATTTACTGACTCACATTCTATAATAATTTATCTGAAGTACTTTTGATTTGTTTTTATAAATATTGTGTTGTTATTTTGAAAATATTTAGCATGTTGGAAAATTTTCTATTTAAAAATTAATGTAATGGCCCTTCAAAGAGGGTTTTGTCTGAGTAACTAATTATGAAACCTGCTCTCTGTACTCAAGCAAGCATTTGAGAACAAGTTATAGCATGGTTGTAAACATTGTCGAAGTGGTTAAAGTAGCCAAGGTAATTATATGCGCTAAAGGAAATGCTGTTGCTGCTGCTGCTGCTAAGCCGCTTCAGTCATGTCCGACTCTGTGGGACCCCATCAGCCAACCAGGCTCCTCCATTCCTGGGATTCTCCAGGCAAGAATATTGGAGTGGGTTGCCATTTCCTTCACCAATGCATGCATGCACGCTAAGTTGCTTCAATCGTGTCTGACTCTGTGTGACCCCATGAACAGCAGCCCACCAGGCTCCTCTGTCCACAGGATTCTCCAGGCATGAATACTGGAGTGGGTTGCCACTTCCTTCTCCAAGATAAAGACTGCTGCTGCTGCTGCTGCTGCTAAGTTGCTTTAGTAGTGTCCAACTCTGTGCAACCCTGTAGACAGCAGCCCACCAGGCTCCCCCATCCCTGGGATTCTCCAGGCAAGAACACTGGAGTGGGTTGCTATTTCCTTCTCTAATGCATAAAAGCGAAAAGTGAAAGTGAAGTCGCTCAGTCGTGTGCGACTCATAGTGACCTCATGGACTGCGGCCTACCAGGCCCCTCCGCCCATAGGATTTCCCAGGCAAGAGTACTGGAGTGGGTTGCCATTGCCTTGAGGAATTGAATGGTGTTAAATTTGGGAGAGGAAAGTCAAGAGCATTAGCAATGTGAAATTTAAACTTTTGCTTTACTTAACACATCAAGGTAAGGATGTCAAAAGCTGTTCAAGCAGTTTTGTTTCGTTCTTTTTAATCACCAGGAAGAGTAGGTTAATTTTAAAACTCTGTTAATGCTAGCCAGGTGAGTGAAAGTCAATAAATCTCTGCTGAATTTATTAGCCTGTAAATGTAATCTGTGTTGTCTTAACCCAGTAATGTGACTGGTAAACGAATTATCTCTTGATAAGAACATACATTAAAAAGTACTTTGCACATAGTAAGTTGTACTAAGTTTTATGATTTATCAAATTAAAATTCTCTGTTACACCGTGACAAATTCGAGGTTGACTAATGTCCATTTAGTACTTCCCAGATGGCCCAAGTGGTAAAAGACTTGCCTGTCAATGCAGGAGACATAAGACACTTGTGTTTGATCCCTGTCAGGTAGATCCCGTGGAGGAGAGCGTAGCAAACACTTCAGTCTTCTTACCTGGAGAATCCCACTGACAGAGGAGCCTGGTTGCTATGGTCCATAGGGTCTCAAAGAGTTTGACACGACTGAAATGACTTAGCACACATGCACATATGACGACTTTAAAAAAATATGAAGGTTGAGAGTTATATCTTTTATTTAGTGGGAATTTTTTGGACTTCAAGCCTGGGTGACAGAATCTCAAATAACCCTGAGAGAATTGCTCTGAGGAGACAAGGGAGGGAGCCAGGTTATACAGGAGTTTCACAACAAGGAGCAGGTAATCTGAATGTGAAAATATTGTTGTTAATTAAATAAAATCAGATATGTAAGTTAGGGAGTTTAGCACTTCTCTGTGTATGGGAAGATGCAAGCGTCTGCACTCTGAAATCATTCCTTTGATAGCACCTCAGCTATATGGGGCCAGTGTTCAGTTTTTCAGAATGCTGTGTTTCCTCAGGGCTCACCATGGACACTGACTGCAGTCTGATGGCTACTAGATGGCAGGTATTCTTTCTATTCTGAGTTCCCTGAGGGCTCGCCACCTCACCATGGGCTTGTAGCAGCAATTGCTGGTGAAATATAACATTCTTTGTTTACTGATATGGCAAGGAATAATCCATTAATCACTCATTTCTTGAACTCCCTGGACCATGTGTGTATGCATCCTTGATGTTCTTGTTCTGACTTTCATTCTTTATCAAATCTTGGACTCCTGGTGACTAGAGAACGTATCTCCTTGAAGAGGCTGGATATTTTAAGAACAGTTCACACTCAGCAAAAGTTTTTTCCTATCATTCAGCTACTTTTTTCTTGTAAAGTTTTACATTTATTAATACATATGTCAGCTTCTTTGAACCTACTCCCCTGAATGCAGTATCTAAAGTAATCATGACACCCCAGTGCTTTATTACATATATATTTTTTATTTCCCAGGGCTTACTGTCATCTGATATTATTATGTTTATTTATTTTACATCTCCGTTCTCTTCTATCTATACAAGTTTGCTTATCTTACTCATCATTAGGTTTTCAGAAGTGTGTTGGCATGTAGTGGGCACTAAATATATATTCATTAAGCATATGCTTGTGCCCTTAATATGTGCAATCACCTTGAGATAACAAGAAAGCACAGTTCCCTAAAAAAGGCATCCATTGAAACACTTTCCTTTTATGTAATTTGTAACTCTTCTAATGGAATTTCATACAGCAAAGGGAAAATTATTTATTCATTTATGTGTATAGGTGTTCATCTTAATTCTAAGAATTTGCATTAGGGAGATTTGATTTTGGACTGATTTAAGCAGAGCCTTTGAAGAATATCTAAGATTATACCTGTTAGAGACAAGTGGGGAGCTACCTTTTCCTGCATAGATAGCATGCAGTTTGAATATGGGAAATATTAAGGTATGAAAGAAAATTGGTTTAGTCACGTGGCAGTAACAAGCACTTTAGAAAAAGAGGAAATTATTTTGATGACTATAAATTGCAGCTTAGCAAACTAGAAGCTGACTACTCAATATAACATGAAGCTAAATAATAAGACAATATAATTGAACATTTAATAGGCGTTTGTAAGAATGAATGGAAACAAGTTATTTAAAAGATAACAACTCTATATTATTCCATGTCCAAGATGACTTACCAAAATGAGCTATCACCAAGACCCATTTATTGATTTAATTCTCCCAATTAAAATTTAATTCATATAAATTTCTAGGTAGATTATAAGGAATATTTAGTAGAATTGTTTAGTTCAGTTCAGTTTGCTCAGTCGTGTCTGCCCCTTTGCGACCCCATGGCCTGCAGCACGCCAGGCCTCCCTGTCCATCACCAATTCCTGGAGTTTACCCAAACTCATGTTCATCGAGTCAGTGATGTCATCCAACCATCTCATCCTCTGTTGTCCCCTTTTCCTCCTGCCTTCAATCTTTCCCAGCATCAGGGTCTTTTCCAATGAGTCAGTTCTTTGCATCAGCTGGCCCAAGTATTGGAATTTCGGCTTCAGCATCAGTCCTTCCAATGAACACTCAGGACTGATTTCCTTTAGGATGGCCTGGTTGGATCTCCTTGCAGTCCCAGGGACTCTCAAATGTTTTCACCAACACCACAGTTCAACAGCATCAATTCTTCGGTGCTCAGCTTTCTTTATAGTCCAACTCTTACATCCATACATGACCACTGGAAAAACCATAGCCTTGACTAGACGGACCTTTGTTGGCAAAGTAATGTCTCTGCTTTTTAATATGCTGTCTAGGTTGGTCATAACTTTCCTTTCAAGGAGAAAGCGTCTTTTAATTTCATGGCTGCAGTCACCATCCACAATGATTTTGGAGCCCCCCAAAATAAAGTCTTCCACTGTTTCCCCATCTATTTGCCATGAAGTGATGGGACCAGATACCATGGTCTTAGTTTTCTGAATGTTGAGCTTTAAGCCAACTTTTTCACTCTCCTCTTTCACAGTCATCAAGAAGCTCTCTAGTTCTTCTTCACTTTCTCCCTTAAGGGTGGTGTCATCTGCGTATCTTGTACTACTACAGAAAAATATTAAGAAATAGTTGATATTTGAGGTAAATGATCCTTGTGTTTAATACGCAAATATTCAAAAT
>SJYV01027193.1:604856-637716 GCA_006410875.1 Neotragus pygmaeus
TTTCCCAGCATCAGGGTCTTTTCCAATGAGTCAGTTCTTTGCATCAGCTGGCCCAAGTATTGGAATTTCGGCTTCAGCATCAGTCCTTCCAATGAACACTCAGGACTGATTTCCTTTAGGATGGCCTGGTTGGATCTCCTTGCAGTCCCAGGGACTCTCAAATGTTTTCACCAACACCACAGTTCAACAGCATCAATTCTTCGGTGCTCAGCTTTCTTTATAGTCCAACTCTTACATCCATACATGACCACTGGAAAAACCATAGCCTTGACTAGACGGACCTTTGTTGGCAAAGTAATGTCTCTGCTTTTTAATATGCTGTCTAGGTTGGTCATAACTTTCCTTTCAAGGAGAAAGCGTCTTTTAATTTCATGGCTGCAGTCACCATCCACAATGATTTTGGAGCCCCCCAAAATAAAGTCTTCCACTGTTTCCCCATCTATTTGCCATGAAGTGATGGGACCAGATACCATGGTCTTAGTTTTCTGAATGTTGAGCTTTAAGCCAACTTTTTCACTCTCCTCTTTCACAATCATCAAGAAGCTCTCTAGTTCTTCTTCACTTTCTCCCTTAAGGGTGGTGTCATCTGCGTATCTTGTACTACTACAGAAAAATATTAAGAAATAGTTGATATTTGAGGTAAATGATCCTTGTGTTTAATACGCAAATATTCAAAATGATATTACCTTTGCTAACAATACTAACTGGGATTAGAGAAGACAAACTGATTAGACAAGAGTTTGCTGACATTTTTAAAAAATCACTGAAATTATTACATGGTAATTAGAAACCTTTGTTTTGTGCTTACTATGGCACATGAGGTGAATAGCCTAAGATGGTTCTGAGTTTGCTGTGATATAGGGTGAGTGAGATTAGTATATTTTAAAATGACAAGTCATGTGTCATAAAAATCCTCTTGAGTTTAACAAATAAATTTTTTTCTTGTTAATAAACTCATGTAATTGTATTTAAAAGGTTAATGGGGAAAATAATCTTACTCTGGGGAGAGAATTGTTAGACTCTTAGAAACCTTTGCTTGGAGCGATAGTGAGTGACCTTTTACTGAAGGTTCTATCAAGATTATTAATAATGGTCCAATTAAAGGAAATTATTATCTTTTGAATTAACCACTGATTATCAGCTAGTTACAGACAATGTCAATTTCAGGAAAATAAATATATAGTAATTTGTTTCAGTGTCTCCTACATTTTTAGAAATGGCCAGAGGCAGTTAGTTTCTGCAGTGTAGAATGTCTTACATATTCTACTAACTAATCCTCAAGAGATTGTACTCATTTGAAATAAGGTCACTTTTGACATGTCATCTCTGAACAAGTAGCCTATGGTCAACTCTTACAATTATGATTGCTGAATTTTTTGCCATTTAGTCATCTGGAAGAAACAAAACTTAAATATTAAAAATCAAAGTAGTTGATGATAGAAATGGGAACAGTAATATAACAACAGTTAGAGTAGTAAGCAATAGTTATACAAGTAGTAAAGCAGTATAATATTAATTCCAACATGTTTAGTGCCTTCTAGTGACCAGATTCTTTCTTACATAATCATTTGTTCTCACAATTATCTTGCAAAATAAATAAGATTATCCTAATTATTATAGTAGAAATTGAGATGTGTATAAGAGACAGCCTGAACAGCCATGAAGATATATCCCACGTCCAAGGTAAGANATTTGTTCTCACAATTATCTTGCAAAATAAATAAGATTATCCTAATTATTATAGTAGAAATTGTAAGCTCAAAGAGATTTAATAACTTGCCTTTTGTCCCACACTTAGTATGTGGCAGAGCTAGAATTTTGACTCAGGTCTCTCTCAACTCTAAATATTGTATTTTTAAAGATTAAAATGTTTAATGACTATTTGCAAAATTGTAGTATTAATATATGCCTCCTAGAATATTTATAATAATGAGATAAGACAGATACATATAAAGTACTGAGCACAGTGTCTTCCCATAGACGACAATGAATAAATATCAGTTATCTTCAGTTGTACTATAATTATGATAATTTTTGATATTTTATTTTGAAGCAATCACCTCCTCAGTTTCCAAATCTCTCTGTTTATCTTTTGTGCTGCTTATATTGAGGGACATATTACTGATTGTTTCATGAAAAACTTTTTATTTTCATGAAATTTATTGAATGTTAATAGATCCTTATTGGTTTTCCATTAAATATGGTTTATAGAGGTTACTTTGTTTCCATAAGAACACATGACATTCAGTCACAGGATATAATAGACAGTACAGGTGGAAGAGAAAAGAGAAACTACAAAGAGATAGTTCTCATAGTTCTAAACTATTATTCTCACATTAGCTTTTGGTTGTTACTGATAATATCTGTTCCACATTTCTTTTTTTCTTAAACTTTCCCCATTTTCTCTCCTTGTTATGAGTTTATCTAATTAACATGTTAAATGAAGCATAAGATACCTGATGATGATTCCTGATTCAGCAACAGGCCACAGGAGAAACTGAAATAAAACTTATTACTTGCAAGTCTTTGAGGAAGTATCAATAATGCCTTGAAAGGTCACGTGGGGATATCAAGGCAGAGTGTGGACAGAGAGAGAGAGGAAGAGAGACAGGGCCTCTGCACATGGTTTTTTTTAGGGTCAGTGAGTAGAGTGCTTCAGGGTTTCCAGCTAAAGTTGAATTGGTCAATTCAAACTAACAAAAGGGGTTTTGGTAAACACCATAGAGGTCTTCTCTAAACTTTTGATAAACTCCTTAGGGGTTTTAATTAAGCGGAGCATAAGGGAAAGTTTATGAGACACAGGAGAGACTGTTGGTCACAGGCACTGTTGGAATGGTCATATAAGGAACTTACATTTGCTTGTGAATCTTGTTGTTATTCAGCTGCTAAATTGTGTCCAACTCTTTGCAATACCATGGCCTGCAGCATCAGGCTTCCCTGCCTTTCACCATCTCCTGGAGTTTGCTCAAAGTCATGTCCATTGAGTCGATGATGCCATCCAACCATTTCATCCTCTGTTGCCCCCTTCCTCCTCCTGCCCTCAATCTTTCTCAGCTTTAGAATCTTTTCCAATGAGTTGCTTCTTTGCATCAGGTGGCCAAAGTATTAGAGCTTCAACTTCAGCATCAGTCCTTCCAAGGTATATTCAAGGTTGACTTCCTTTACGATTGATTGGTTTGATCCCCTTGCAGTCCAAAGGACTCTCCAGAGTCTTATCCAACACCACAGTTCGAAAGCATCAGTTCTTCAGCACTCAGTTTCCTTTATGGTCCAACTCTCACATGACTACTGGAAAAAGCATAGCTTTGACTTTTGTTAGGATCTTTGTTAGCAAAGTGATATCTCTGCTTTTTAATACACTGTCTATGTTTGTAATAGCTTTCCTTCCAAGCAGCAAACATCTTTAATTTCTTGGCTGCAGTAACCATCCACAGTGATTTTGGAGTCCAAGAAAATAAAGTGTGTCACTGTTTCCATTTTCCCCCATCTATTTGCCATAATGTGAAGGGACTGAATACCATGATCTTAGTTTTTTGAATGTTGAGTTTTAAGCCAGCTTTTTCATTCTCTTCTTTCACTTTCTTTAGTTCCTCTTTGCTTTCATTAGGTGGTATTATCTGCTTCTGAATCTACAAACTGCTATCNGGGACTGAATACCATGATCTTAGTTTTTTGAATGTTGAGTTTTAAGCCAGCTTTTTCATTCTCTTCTTTCACTTTCTTTAGTTCCTCTTTGCTTTCATTAGGTGGTATTATCTGCTTCTGAATCTACAAACTGCTATCTAGGATGAGTGGCTAGTGTCAATTTAATGTCATCACAGGCTTTTTAGCCAAATAAAATGGATGATGAGGCAACACAAATACCATGGTAGCAATGTCATGGAGCAGCTTAGTTAAACTCTCCACACTTATACATTACCTATGTTTTTCTACTGGGGCTTTTGTAAATTTACATAAATGATCTTTGCTTATATAAAATAAATTAGAGTTCATTAAATAGAGAAGTAAGTGGAAAACTTTGAAGTATTCACTAAGATTAATTCACAAAGATTTAAGATCTTTTGAAAACTGTGAGCTCTACAAGTTCATTTAAACGATAATTTAACTTACAATACCTTAATTAACACTGAGTCATCAATCAAAGTGAAGCATAATTATGAAAGCAAAATGGAAAAATAAAAGTAAAAGTTGTTTAATAGATTTTCTAGGGAAGTCCAGGCTATCATATATAACTCAAATAGCACCGTAATTGTGCTCAAGTTACTTATTATAACATTAACTCTGTTACAAGTAACTGCTTCTAACTTAAAGAAATCGTTTATAACTTCAACCTCTCATCTGAACCATGAAGTACTTATATTAAATATGCAGACTGAAAAGTATAAAGAAGTCATGATATGCAGTTCAGAATTATCCAGACACCTGGTATAAGTGCTGAATAAAGTGAGATTTTTTTTTTTAATTTCCAACCATTCCTGTCAAATTACAACAGAGATTTGCTTTCTTCTGATCTATTGAGGATCCCAGAACTTTTTCACTTGTATTAAAAAAAAAGATATTACTTGTATTATTTGAAAAACAACTTGATTTCTAAGGTCATTTCTGATACTGACGTTCTAGAGTTTTATTTTCTCCCAAGTTGGAGAGATTAATGTTAAAGTACATATTAACTTTGAGAAAGTACTTTTGACTTTCAGAATATTAATTTGTTAGGAAAACAAACTTTTTGCACCTGTTTTTGCAAAGTAGTTGTGAATATTTGAGGGTTTAGGGGCCAGAAAAAGTTGTGCTATTTTTACAATTTTACTTCATTCATGTAGTCTGTTTTTTCTTGAGTTCTGCTTATACTATTTGCCAATCAATACATCAGCTCATTCTGACTTACATTTAGGTCACCAGTATTTGGCAGTTGAAAGTAACAGAGAAGAAAAAGTTACATTGAGATATAACTTTAAAGGGAACAGAAATATATTGCAATGTTATTGTATGAAATTATGAAATTAATTATAACATTTTGTTAATATTTCTTTGGAGTATGGTATGATAAGACACTTTTGGTTATCCTGAATCATTAAGGAAAATTTTTATATCATGTTTAATTGTAAGGTACAATAATGCCAAAGGAGGGGAAAATTATGTACTTAATATTTCATAATTTACTGAGTGAATTTAAGAATATCACTTAAGCATAAAGGAAATTGTAAATTAGATCTCATCATACCCTAACTTTTAAATGTATCATTTCTGGAATAGCTCAGGTTCTGTACAATCCACATGATCTTTTATAACTATATGTGTGAATGCTAAGTCACTTCAGTCACATCTGACTTTTTGTGACCCTATGGACTGTAGAATATAAAAGGAAGACTATATAAAGACACTAGTTAATAAAGTTGTATGTCACAATGGTACATTTAATAATTTGGAACTACTATGTATATATTGAATCAAACAAATATATAATGGATGGTGAGAGCCAGTTTTTTCATTGATGGAGTAGGAGGTTACAGATAAGGAAGAGGAAGTTAGATGTATCCATAATCCATATGGTAATAGATTATGTTGGAGAGATCAGCATGAACTACTATTTAGATTAATATAGTTACAGATAGCTAAATTGGGAAATATTCATAGATCTATGTGCATATACATATATAAACACACACACACACATATTTCCTTGCTCTATAACTAGGAGAATGTAGAAGCAGTGATATACTAGTTACAATGATTAGATGTGTTGATGCTTTTCAGTAGCTAAGTCATGTCCAATTCTTTGTGACCCAATGGATTGCAACACGCCAGGCTACCCTGTCTACTCTCTCCTGGAGTTTTTTCAAATCCATGTCCACTGAGTCAGTGATGCTATCTAATGATCTCATCCTCTGCCACCCCTTCTCCTCCTGCCCTCAGTCTTTCCCAGAATCAGGGTCTTTTCCAATGAGTAATTTTCTTTANCTACTCTCTCCTGGAGTTTTTTCAAATCCATGTCCACTGAGTCAGTGATGCTATCTAATGATCTCATCCTCTGCCACCCCTTCTCCTCCTGCCCTCAGTCTTTCCCAGAATCAGGGTCTTTTCCAATGAGTAATTTTCTTTACATCAGATGGCCAAAGTACTGGAGCTTCAGCTTCAGCATCAGTCCTTCCAATGAATATTCAGGATTGATTTCCTTTAGGATTGACTGGGTTGATCTCCTTGCAGTCCAAAGAACTCTCAAGAGTCTTCTCCAGCACCACAATTCAAAGGCATCAGTTCTTCGGTGCTCAGTCTTCTTTATGGGCCAACTCTCACATCCATACATGACTAGTGGAAAAATCATAGCTTTGACTATACAGAGCTTTGTTGGCAAAGTGATGTCTCTGCTTTTTAATACGCTGTTTAGGTGTGTCATAGCTTTCCTGCCAAGGAGCAAACATCTTCTACTTTCATGGCTCCAGTCACCATACACAGTGATTTTGGAGACTAAGAAAATAAAATTTGTCACCGTTCCCTCATTTTTGCCTTCTGTTTCCCTTGAAGTGAGGGGGACAGATGCCATGATCTTGGTTTTTTGAATGTTGAATTTTAAGCCAGCTTTTTACCCTCCTCTTTCACCCTCATCTTTAGTTCCTCTTCAGCACTCAAATATCAGTTTTAATATCATTCTCTAATATAAAGAACCAGGGATCCTTGAAAATTGGCTAATTATAAGAAGTGGGTCGAGAATATGCATGGTAATCTCGCAGTGTTTTGTAATGTAGTGCCAGAAAGTAAGGTAATTCTCATATCTCTCCATCACCACACACACACACACACACACACACACACACACACAATATATCAAAGGGATTCAAGAGCTAACTGAAAGTTGAAATATCCAAAGTTGAAATAATTTGAGCAACAAAAAAGAAGGTAGTAATGGATTAGAGCCTAAAGTGTAAACTAAATATCCATGAGTCCATACTGACATAAATGATTGAAAAAATAAGTAAGTGATGAGAGCAGAAATAGCTTCCATGCAGAAGAATTCCAAATAATCTATGTAGCTATTCTGCCCTTAAGAAGTCTGGAGCAAAATTCCCTACTCCTCAGGTTGTACTGAACAGAATGACTTCTTTCTAAAGGATACTGTATGGAAAGGGGAAAAAAGCATAACTTTACAGTGAAGAAGCTTGACAAAGACTTAAATATTGACACTGGATGATGGATATAACTGTACTATAAATAGTATACTATTAATATACTATTATTCCTACATTTGTATACATTTGGTGCTTTCTATAGGAACATTTTAAAGCATATTCTACTTGAGAACATTTCAGTTACTTTATTATAGATATTTCCATTCCATAGGGAGGAGCAATGACTGATCCATTTATGCTTTAATAAGTAGACCTGTTTCATCTTATTTTATTATGTCTTAAATGGTATTTCTTTTTCTTTCAGCCAAGTTACATTGCCCCTTTTGCTTTCACTGTTAATTCATGCATATGACCATAAAGAAATTTCAGATGGCTGTCATTAAAATCCTTTGTTGCTATCACCTCTGCTAAATCCCCACCCAGGCACATACACTTATGCTGTTTTAACAAGTGACAATTAGCTTATCAGTTTAGCTGTGGGTATCTACCTATTTATTTAAATATGCATATTTTAGAAGCAGTTTTAATAATATAAAATGACTCGTGCTAGACTGTTAGACTCCGCTGCATTATTTTCAGGCATTTGGAATTACTATGTAGTATACCTTTCACTACACTACTGAAAACATGATATTTAGTTTTATTATGGTTCTGTTCTAGAATGTGATGATCCCAATTGTGCAGTTACTAAATCAGTCCTCTGTCAGTTCAGAAATCCTTGTAATTGAAACCATTTTGCCTTTGTTTTTTAACATTGCTTCATTTCTTTTTCATTTTGAAACTGCTCTATTGTACATCACTGTCTAATAGATGACCAGATGGTACTATTCAAAAGCTTCAATTTGTCCTCAAGTAAAACTCCAATGAAAAGAACTTCTGGAAAATTCACACTACTGAAAGTTGTGTTTTAAAAACTTGCTGTTGGTTACATTTACTTTAAAATATAAATTCTCATTATTTTAAAAGAAATTAGGGGGATTCTTCTTCACTGAATGCATTTTTTCCTTCAAATTGAAGGTAATATGCAATAATACATCTTTAATCATTAAAGGAAATGGTTTAAGTCACTAATTGTTAATAAAGTTGTTTTTGGATTTCATGCTATGTAAATTGTAATATTTCATGCTATGTAAATTGAAACATTCATTATTGTAGAATTTAACTTTTTAAACATATCTTCACTGAGTTGAGAAAATTCTACACCCAGAAAATTAGATATAAGAAAGCTGACACCCATGTCATCCACCATAGTTATGCTGGTACATTTATCCCAGCTCACATCTATGGGCTTATATTCCCTTTATAACTGGGTAACACAGAGGGAAAATGCTGAATATTATTCATTAGTGGGTCAAATGGCAAAAAAAACACAAAAACCCTGAGTCTTCCCCCTTGCTTCAATTCATGATAGAGGATTTCTTGGGGCTGGCTTCAAAATTACATTACCATGGGCTCTGCTGAGGCCTATTTTTTAACTGTAGCATGGTTCAACTTCTTTTTCTACTCACATATCCTTCTCTCAATTCCTTGTGGGTGTATTCTTTCTGGAATCATTCTTCAATAAAACCACTTGTAGATAGATCTTCAATTTGGAGTCTGTTTCCTGGAAACAAGGAAACTACATTATGTATTAATATAATTATGATGTATTAGTTTAAAACAATTTAACGTTATTATTACTAGTTCTAGTTTTACACTAGGGGCTTCATAGTATACAAGAAGATACTATAATAGTATGCTCCAATTTGAAAAACATTAACCATTGAAAGTTTTCATGGTGTCATGGTAATATTTCATGGTAATGTATATTTAAGTTTGTTTTACCAAATTAGTGTCATAGGCTCAGTAATTCAATGAAAGGGAAACTGCATGAGATGTTTGTGTGAACTCCAGAGGATAGTGTATTTTTTCATCAGAAGAACACCAGAAAACACTGAAGATAATTGCAAAGAACCAAATGGCCATAAATCAACTGTAAAAATAATATGATATGAAAAAATTGCTTTCTTTGCAGTGGGTCCCCCAAATGTCAAAGAAAATATCCAGTCCTTAAGATACTTGACTTTTAACTTTTAAAAAATGATTATATATCCTTCTATTATAGATTCATTCATCTGACACTAAAACATGGTGAAATATTCTTCATAATTTAAGGCATTAAGTAGCATAGTAATCTCCAAAATGTCTTTCTTTAAAATATACTAGACATTGTAGCTAAAAGTGTACTCTGTGCACCAGCATTTTCAGCATCATCTAGTAACTTGCAGAAATGCTGAATTTATCACCCCCAGGCATTTGACAGTGGAGTCTGAATTTTAGCAAGACTTCCCCAGATGATGATACACATATTAAAATTTGATGAATATTATACTAGAAAATAATTATTCTAGAGTTCTATCACTATAAATTTTACAGTTTCATTTGAATGAAATTAGAGATCTCATGATGAGACTCCAAGCTGATCCAATTTGAGTCATCTGGAAAAGCTGCTTATTTCTTGAAAACTTAGTGAAAATAATACCTCAATTAAAAAGTTTTAACTTTTCCCTAAACAACAACAAAAAAGAGTTTTCTCCTTTTTTTCTGCTTCATACGGTGTACCTCTGCTGCTCAGTTGCTCCATCACGTCTGACTAGTTGTGACCCCCATGGACTGCAGCCCTTCATGCTCCTCTGTCCATGGAACTTTCCAGGCAAGAATACTGGCATGAGTTACCATTTCCTACTCTGGGGAATCTTCCCAGCTGAGAGACTGAACCTGTATCTCTGTGTCTCTTGCCTCTCTTGCATTTGCAGGTGGATTCTTTACAACCGAACCACAGTGGGAAGCCCATCTACTTCTGAAAAATGAAAGTGAAAGTGTTAGTCATTCAATCATGTCTGACTCCTTGCAACCTCATGGGCTATAGCCCATCAGGCTCCCCTGTCCATGGAATTAATTCTCCAGGAAGGAACACTGGAATGGGTAGCCATTTCCTACACCAGGGGATTTTCCTGACCCAGGGATTGAACATATGTCTCTTACATATCATGCACTGCAGGCAGATTCTGTACCATCTGAGCCACCAGGGAAGTCTCTATGTTTTNTAATCAGTTATCTTAACATTCAAAGTTCTTGTCTGTGTTATTTTGTTTTGTTTTCCAACGTACATGTCTAGTGTCTCATTACTTGCTAAGTCTGTCTAGCCTGTTCCAATTGACTAGAACACTGTCAATTCTTAAAACACAAGATTGGTTGAAGTGTCCCTTTTTTGTACCTCCATGAAGCTAGAATGGCGCATTGTCATTTCTGCTTGCTTCTCTAGTCAATCTACTGTTAACTTGAAATTCAGAATGACTGCTATACCATGTTATACTTCCAGTGTCTTTTCAGATCCTGGTGCCTCTTGGGTCATCAACAAATATTTGTTGATTTTGTGGGGAGGAAACATTTTTCAGTCTGCTCTATAAGGTTCATTGGCTGATTTAACAATAAAACTTACACAAGACAGATTGACAGGAGACAAAGAAATTTAATTATGTACACTACAAGGCCCCAAAAGATGTGAGACTCAAAGACATAGGCTATTGAGGCTTATATGCCATCCTGAACTACCGAATGGGGTGGGGTCTGAGGTTTCAAAGAGGAGAAAGACAGTTCCCAGGAAGATGAGAGGAGAATGTGTTTGGTACCTGGATATTTTCCCTGCCCTGCAAGTAAGTCATTCAGATTAAAAATAAATGAATAAGTCGCTTCTGCCAATAGATCTCTTTCTGGGCCAGATCATGTCTCTATATTTTCAAACAGTTGAGACAGAGGTAAATGTTTTTCTTGAGTCTGCTGAGTCTTGATTGTCTTCAACTCAAAACAATCCCCACTGGTACATTTTGGGGTGACATATTCTGCTCCCTGTCAATTTTGTAAATGAGTGATAAATGCAGTTAGATAATAATCACACACTGGGACAGATTCAAAGGACAGAAATGACCCCAGCAACTTTTACAAAACTGAGTTATCAAAGTAGAAGTTCTTTGATGCATATACGGTTTTAGCTTCTCTGGTGGCACAGCAGTAAATAATCTGCCTATCAAGGTAGCGTGGCAGCTGCCATCTGGCACAGGAGCACGGAGGCGGCGATTGTGCAGGAGTGCGGCTGAGAGGAGCTACTCCACGTTCAAGGTCAAGAGGGGTGACCTTGGCCAAGATAAGGAGCAGCGGCTGCACTTTGCTGGAGCAGCTGTGAAGAGATACCCCACGTCCAAGGTAAGAGAAACCCAAGACGGTAGGCACTGCGAAAGAGCATAGGAGAGCAGACAGACTGAAAGCACAATCACAGATAACAGGCCAGTCTAATCACAAGAACCACAGCCTTGTCTAACTCAATGAAACTAAGCCATGCCATGTGGGGCCACCCAAGATGGACAGGTCATGATGGAGAGGTCTGACAGAATGTGGTCCACTGGGGAAGGGAGTGGCAAACCACTTTAGTATTCTTGCCTGAGAACCCCATGAACAATATGAAAAGGCAAAAAGATAGGACACTGAAAGATGAACTCCCTAGGTCAGTAGGTGCCCAATATACTACTAGAGATCAGTGGAGATAACTCCAGAAAGAATGAAGGGATGAAAACAAAGCAAAAACAACACCCAGTTGTGGATGGGACTGGTAATAGAAGCAAGGTTCAATGCTATAAAGAGCAATATTGCATAGGAACCTGGAATGTTAGGCCCATGAATCAAGGGTGAAGAGCTGACTCATTTGAAAAGACCCTGATGCTGGAAAAGATTGAGGGCAGGAGGAGAAGGGGATGATAGAGGATGAGCTGGTTGGATGGCATCACTGACTCAATGGACACGGGTTTGGGTGGACTCTGGGAGTTGGTGATGGACAGGGAGAGGCCTGGCGTCTGAACTGAACTGATCAGAACTGAACCAATGTAGGAGGTGCCAGTTCTATCCCTGAGTTGGGAAAATCCCCTGGAGAAGGAAATGGCTACCCACTCCAGTACTCTTGATTGAGAAATCCCATCGACAGAGAGGCCTGGCAGTCTATGGGGTCATAAGGACCCAGACACAACTTAGCAACTAAACAACAAACAAAATTTATAACAACCGTAAGGGAGAGCTTGTGTAATATTTTTGAATATGGGCATCTCCAGTTAAACATTTGATATTTTGAAATTAAATTTGATCTTTTGAAATTAAATTCAGCCCTCTCCTCTCCACCTCCCACATTACAATGATCAGAAAGTAGACACTGAGCAGAACTGAGGGCCACTAGAAAAATAGTTTGTTGCTGATGAAATTGGTGGAATGCCACCAGGTGCTATTCATTTCTTTAGGTATTCAAGTGGTCAGCTAAAATCAAGAATTTAAACCCTTAATCTCATAAGTAAATTTCTTCCCTCTTGTCTCTACTGAAAAAAATTTCCTGGCCAAAGTTAAAGAAATGCCTCCTTGAATTTGATCAAGTATTTCCATTTTAACTTTAATAAACACTTGCAGAGTTTGATGTTTCTCTTAGGTACTTGCAGGGGGCTTAGTTTTAATACCATTTCTCTTAATGTGCTAGCTATTATTTTTACATAAATAGTTTAGCAGCAGGCTATATATTAAATCTGAAGTATGCTGTCTTCTTAGTATTTCTAAAAATAAATAAAAGCATACAAAAGAAACATTTATGAAAAATGACACACATTCCTATAGATTCAGCTGAAAAAACAGAGGTTTATTAAAGAAAACAAGAACTGCTTTCTAGTAGTAGAAGATAAAGTCCCAAATAAACATGAATAAGATCAACTACTTGAAAAATCTCTGGATCTTGTTATGGTCAGTTTCAGGGGCTTATGGTGACAACTTTAACGATGGATTTATTAGGGCTCTGGTCGTATCTGTACATGCCTTTAAAAGTAAGCACTTGGGCACGGAACTTTGCTGAGAGGACATTCATATGACAACTGGCATTTGGGAATGAATGAGGAATGGCTACAAATCTACAGGCTTGTAGAGCATGACCAATTTTAGTAAAGCACTTGTATAAGCTCTGTTCAGCTCTGTCTCTAGGGACCACAGAGATGTCCATCACCATACCCCTTCTTGCTCAGACAAAGATACTAGAAAGGCTGCCAAATTATCTTGACCTAATTAACTGAAATCAAACTGGGGCAGTCTTTTATGTCATCTAAATTATGGTGCACTTGAGTCTGGCTATTTTCAGCCCATAATGATGACTTCTTATTTTGCCCACATGTAGCACTCTTACATTTGCAAAGCATTGAAACATATTTAAATCAACCTTTCCTGTTGAGTTTAATAATTTGTAATATTTCCATATTAAAGATGAAAATCTGAGACATACATACATTAAGCTATCTCTGATAGTTAATTTAATCCTGACTGATACATTATGTAAGCCTAGTTGTACTTGATTATGAGAAATAAACACATATATATGGGGGCTTCCCTGGTGGCTCAGAGGTAAAGAGTCCACCTGCCATTGCAGGAGATGCAAGTTCAATCCCTGGATGGGGAAGATCTCCTGGAAAAGGAAGTGGCAACGCACTCCAGTATTCTTGCCTTGGAAGTCCCATGGATGGAGGAACCTGGCAGGCTGCAGTCCATGGAGTTGCAAAGATTTGGATATGATTTGGCGACTAAAAAATAACAACATATATATGGAGGCGTCTGACATAATGACAATAGAGGATCATGAATTTTCTTATGAATGGTATTGTCTGAGAGATTTTCTCATCTGTGGCAGTGACTCACTTATTGATGTTCCTCACAGAGGTAGAAGCATTCTTCTCCAGCGTGCATACGAGAGTTTGTATATGTTTGACTGATGTGAGTGGGTTACTTTGCAAAAGTATTACACAGATAATTATAATACCCTACTCATCATCCCTAGTGAGAATCACTGACCTGAAAGAAAGGCATTCATAAATCCCAGGAGAGTCTGAAATTATATCCTCTAAAAAATAACTACACTTTGCTTAATGTGAATAAATGACATTTTTTTCAGAATTGAATATCATTGATTTGTGTTCCCAGTTGAATAAAGCAGTGCTCTTTTTTTTCTTAATACCTATTACATGAGAGTCAAAAATTCAATTTCTTACCCTGTAGACCAGACCAGTAATTCACAAGATTTTATCAAATTGTAATCTTATAAGGCCTTCCATAATTCTGCTTTGAATGAAACTTTCTAGATTTCCTAAGTTGCTGATAGTCTCCCATTGCCAAAAATATATGAAAAGTACCCTAGATTAAGTGTTTTAAGGTTCTGGACATAATAGTGCTATAACAGATGATTAAAAGTGTCTGAAACAAACATTGTCCTTTATGTGCCAATTTTGATCCTCATCTTTAGAAACTATATCAAAATCATCCTTGGACTCTTTTCTCTGATGGATAAAATAGACACAGTTGCTCTATTTATTTCTTTGTCAAGTGACAGATAAATTACCACGCATTGTATTTAAAGTATATAATACCTATCATATTCCAGGTAGTACCCCTTTTTTAATTCTCTCAAAAATCTATGAAGGTGGTAGTCAACTTTCACCACTTATCAGATGAGAATGATGAGATATTAAGTAATTTGACAATGATCACACAAATGAATAGAGGTAGGGACAGAATTTGAACACAAGGAGATCTCAGTGGCCATGCTCTTAGCCATTAGGAAATACTATTAGGAAAAGAATCATTTGTGATTTATTTCCCTCTCCTCACTGGGATGGAGATATATTTTTTTTTTTTCAGTAAACTTAATAAATCTATTACAAATCTGCTTTTCAGGTGTTTTAAGCCTATGGAATGACTTTAATATGTATTTTCTGTAAGATTTTATAATTTGATTCTGACAACTTCTAAAACTTGTTAATTCTCAAGGTCACACTACATTTTAATTCTGTCCTTCAAGGTGCTAAATAACCCTTCCCAGTCTGATGTTATTAACTAAGTAAATGAGCATGTTTTGAGATGATTGATGGAATTATTAAATAGCACTCATCCTAGGACTAACCCCATTAGTCATGTTTCCCAACTTTGATATTGAATTATTTGAGCTACAACTGTGAAACAAATTATATAACTATTTAGTGGCAAAAGGGTGAGGTTCTCAACTTCTTCAAATCCTTTTTGGAAGTAAAGAGAGCATTAAAAAAACATATTTCAAAATTCAAAAATGGTTAAAATTTTTAAAAATGATTGATGATTGTTATAAAAACTTCTTAAAGTTCAGATAATCATCAATTACATATTTAATGTAATTATTAATTTTTTATAATTCTCTACTATTTTGGACTTTAATATATGAGTCATAGTATCTGTTTCCTCATGAACTTATTTTCATATTTTATAGTACTTAATGCTTTATTTACTCAAAAACAAACAAGGCACAAGTTCCTCAAATGTTGTTTTTACTAATGAATCTATTTGCAAGGCAAGAATAGAGATGCAGATGTAGAGAACAGGCTTGTGGACACAACAGGGGAAAAGGAGGATGGGACGAACTGAGAGTAGCATTGACATGTATACACTACTGTGTGTAAAATAGAAAGCTAGTGGGAAGCTGCTGTATAACACTGGGAGCTCGGCCTGGTGCTCTGTGATGATCTAGGGGAGGTACTGGTTGGGAGGAAGGCTCAAGAGGGAAGGGATGTATGTATACATACAGCTGATGCTGATTCACTTTGTTGTACAGAAGAATCTAGTGCAACATGTAAAGCAATTATACTTCAATAAAAATAAATTCTAAGAAGGCAAAAAAAGAAAAATATATATCTGCAATTTGACATTTTTTCCTAAAGTTTCTTTTGCTAAATTTCAAATTATAAATGCAATAAATAAGCTCGTAAAATATATTTTTGAAAAATTCACAAACATCAAGATTTAAATATTCTTTTCATAAAATATTTTTTATATATGGTAGTATTAAATGTTTACAGTACGAGAATGTCAGTACCATACAACCACTTGTTTAACAAATCATGTTCTTCTCACCTATGAAGATATTTGCAGTTTCAAGTTTCTGAAGACGTTTTAAACTTTCTAGACTTTGTTGCTATTGTCGTATTGCTTTTACAATACAATACAATACAATTGCTTTCACTTGTTTTTTGTTTCTTTTGATTTGCTTCTCTTTCTTATTATAATTAAGATTTATTGCTACAATCTCCATATTTCATCGGATCCTATTATACTTGACATCAGGTGCGGCAAATTCAATAAATAAAATGGCTGTTTTGCTCTTGACGTTTTCTTGCAACTTTTCACTGTGATCCTGTGATCAGGGGTTGTCTGAAATGAAGGTTTTCTTAATCAACATGTAGTAACCCTTCCCCTATACTAAATAAAGCAGGTCTGAATTTCACCTTGTTACCTACTACTGCAATTAATTTAACTTGCGGAGCATTCTGGGGCAACTGCTTTTTGTTTTCTAGATGGAACAGAACAAAAAATGAATTGGGAACTCTACACTACACTGNTTGGAAAGCTACACTGGAAGGGGAGGAGGGCAGGCACCAGGGAGGTGGGAATAAAAATAGCACCTGTGTGCGCGCAGCATTTTAGTTACTTGAATTAAGCACAGAGCTGGGAGGAAACAGAGCGTGTTTTTAGTAAGTGAAGTTAAACTGAGACTTTCTGGCTCTTGGCCGAGAGAGGATCCCAGAGGCGGAATTTTCGGGGGTCTGCTGCGGCCTTGGTTGGCGGCAGACACAGAGAACCAGGGAAAGGTCCCCTGAGGGGCAGGAGGGGAGAGGCCCCGGGGGGCTCCCTGCCGAGTGTGGGCCTCNTCTGGCTCTTGGCCGAGAGAGGATCCCAGAGGCGGAATTTTCGGGGGTCTGCTGCGGCCTTGGTTGGCGGCAGACACAGAGAACCAGGGAAAGGTCCCCTGAGGGGCAGGAGGGGAGAGGCCCCGGGGGGCTCCCTGCCGAGTGTGGGCCTCTGGGGGGGATCTCTGAGCGCCTTCCTGGGGCCTCTGAAGGGGAAGCCTCCCCTGGAGTAAGCGAGCCGCACAGCTCGGCGCTGGATCACTGGCGTCCCGGTTCCGGGTGAGCCGGAAGTGGGTCCTGGGGTAAGGCTTCCTCGGGTGTGAGTTCTTCCCCGGTTGCTCCACGTCCTCCCAGCTCAGAGTCAGCGACCCTTCCTTGGAAGCGCCCGTGTGTTCTCCAGGAAGGGCTTTCAGGAAGTGGAGGCCGAGAAAGAAACAGGCAAAGGGAAGCTCTGTGAGAGGCAAGGGCTGTGAGGGATGGAAGAAAGGAGGGTAAGGGGAGCCCGGGCCGTGAGGGAAGGGTGCTGGGTGTTGAAGGAGCCAAGGAGGGTGGGAGGACCTTTAGGAGGAGCCTCAGGCCTGCCGTGCAGCTCTGCGGGTCCGGGGCCAAGCCCATGCCGAGCTCGAAGCAAAGACTGTTGGTGAAGCCCACGTTGGGCAGAAGCCTCTGATCTCAGAACCCCTGCTCCGCCAGGCTGCTGACTGGGGATGTGATCCTGAAGGTGGAGGTGGCGATCCTCCAGCTCCTGCAGTGAGGGGCCTCTTGAGGGAACATCTGAGCCTACTCTGCCTGCCCCCCACCTCCCGGCCCCATCCCATGGCCTTCATAGTTAGGTTGCTATTTTGTCCTTTTGCTTATCCGCAGGTCAGATATTTGTTGAGCCTCCACCATCGCTAGTGGTAAAGAATCCTCCTGCCCATGTAGGAGACTCAGGTTCAATCTCTGAGTCGGAAAGGTCTCCTGGAACAATGAAATGGAATGAAATCCACTCCAGTATTCTTGCCTGGAAAATCCCATGGATGGAGAAGCCTGGGGGCTACAGTCAATGGGGTCACAAAGAGTCAGGCACAACTTGGAGACGAAAAAAGCTACAACCACATCATGGCCTGATATTAGGAACACAAATCACATTAGCTAGTAATTTTACAGCATTTATCATGTGCCCCATACTATTCTAAATGCTTTACAAAATATTGTCATTAAATCTTTACACTAACAGTATGAGGGAGATACAATTATTATGTCTATTCTACAGATCAGAAACTGCAATAGAGAAAGGTGAAGTATGTAACTTGCTCAAGGTTGCATACCAGATAAACAACCCCAGAAGTCTTAACTCTGAAGTCCATGCCCCAAACTACCATATTTCATCTAATCTAAGGAATCAGCTCTTGTGAGATGCATTGTTATTTCAAGCGACACTAAGAAAGAAAGAAAGAAAATGAAGTTGCTCAGTTGTGGCTGACTCTTTGAGACCCCATGGACTGTAGCCTACCAGGGTCTTCTGTCCGTGGGATTTTCCAGGCAAGAATACTGGAGTGGGTAGCCATTTCCTTCTCCAGGGGATCTTCCCAACCCAGGGATCGAACCGGGGTCTCCCGAATTGCAGGCAGATGCTTTACCATTTGAGCCACCAGGGAAGAAAGAAAAGAGCACTGCAAATCAACTTCGCCATGCCATTATTAGTAAGATGCATCCTCAGCTGGAGAGAGGTTAAAATGTGAAAAAGAAAGCGAGTCTTGAATTGATCGTTGTTACAAAGAGGCATGTCCTGCACAAGGGCACAATTGTGCAGGGAGACAATCTAGGGCACAATTGCACAAGGGAGACAACTTCAATGATCGTCATGCAATAAGCTGAGTGTCAAGTCAGACTAAGGCGGAGTGCACACGGACTATTTCGGTGGCAGAAAAGGGCGACCTTCACTTCTNTGACAACACCAGAGTAAAAGAGGGCAAAAAAAAAAAAAAAAATTTCTTTCTGGTAGGGAAATAAAGACATCTTAAGCTTGACTTCAAAAGCTCTCTACAGCAAACAGTAGCTGTGGAAATACCGTTTCATCTTTGCCTCTGGGATATTATTAAGCTTTTCTAGTAGCTCTAACTGCAGGAGAAGGGATTACAGAAGTTGCTGCTGTGTAGCTGCCTGCCATACAAATATCTGGAAAAGCTGGGATCATGGATTTGTATTTCGGCCAGTGATTAGCCAACCCCAAGAAATTGACCCGGTAATGAACACCACAAGATACCTCTTTTCACGGCACACAAATAAAAACAAGCAGGACACTTCCATTTGTTGCTGAAATATCAAGGACTTCTCTTTGGTGAAAGTTTGCAAAACAGAACAAGGGCCAGTATTGCTCCCCCTACTAATAGCATGTATCATCTAGCAATACCATTAACCTGCATCATTTATGGTTGCGTCAGCATTTTCCATGATGAATTCTTACTTTCAAAGGTTGTAGCTCAATTGCCTAAAAATACACTAGCAGCAGCAATGACCCCATCAGTCCTGGTGTAGAAACTGTACCATATCATTTCAGCACAGTAGGAAGGCACTCAATAAAAATTAATAATCAAAGGTGCTTTATTATTGCTATTGATTTGATTCAGCAGCTCAATATGTTTTTTCAAAAATCATTTTTTGGTAGAACGTAACTAATATCCATTTGATGTGGATGGATTATTTGTTATTTTGAAAAAGGAAAAATAGCAAACCAATTTTATTTTTAAATCAGTATATGTAGAGTGCACTGAAACACATCATCAAAGATTTGCAATTGAGAGTGAGTGAAATTCGGTTTCTTTGTGTAAATAAAAGTCACGATGTAGGTAAGTCTCCTAACAAAATAAAGGATGGTTACTAAATAATTATTAAATGTATTTACAGTTAGCACTTTGTGCTTACAGATTAGAATATGAAAATTAAAGTGTACAGTGAAAATGAATCTAAGTTATATTAGTTGGTAATGCAATACAGTTCATCTTTAAAATTTATCTTCTCAGGACAAAGAAATGTCAAACACAATGAAGGACCTAAAATATATAATCTAGACTGAGCCACAAGGTATTTTGAAACATAGGGTGAAATTTATTTTTAATGAACATGAACATTAACTTGATTTGATTTTTATCAAAATCTGGCACATTTGACAACCCTTCTCTAGACAAAACTGATCACAAAATATATTGCAGTTGTCAAAAGTTTCTAATAATCAGATCTCCATAATAGAGGTTTATAGTCTTAATTTTCCTAAGCCATTGAAGTTTCAAGAAAGCATTCAATGATTATTCTCTGATCCCCCGCCTTGTCTAGATTATCCGTAAGACACATTAGTGCAACCTCATCATTATTATTTCCCTCAATTTCATTTTTATCTATCTCATTATTTCAATTACAGTGTATTTTACGTCAACAATCACTTTCCAATAATAGAGATTTATAATAAAATACAATCATGTAGTAGCAAATCCACCTCTCTCAATTTTGTACTGAAAATACATGCTTTGAAATAAATATACTGTACATCTTTAATCTATTATTTTATTTTATTGTTTGTGTCTCTCCTTAGGCCATAAAACATTGAGGTGTAGCTTTGCATATCAGTATATTTTAATAAGCATTCAATACAAAGAAACAGCAACCAAATATTTATATTTAACCCACTAATCTGAAGAAAAAGTGTATGTGCATATATAAATAGATGTGTATATCTCTCTATGTATCTATCTTTTATATATCAAAAGAAGGGATGGTATGGTTTTAAAATAAGAATTGACATTATTATAACATTTTTAAATCATCATAATATTTAAGACTTTTTATAAAGCTTTTCAAAATAGAGTTTATTTCCAATAGTCAGCTGCCTTGGAAACATTTGTTTAAAAATGACTGTTAACTGCTACTTTACTTAAATGAATGAAGCATTATTTTAAAATATACCCATCTACATTAACTTAGACTTAAAATAGTTTAAATTTCTAGGGTTACTTTTTGAGAAGTAACTATTTGCATTCTATCTCCTGACATGAAGCTTTAAATATCAAAGTGTTTGATGAATAATAAATACAAATATAAATGAATAAACAATCTGATGCCAGGAAAGAAGCAGATAAATATTCAAAGGAGGTGACTTTGTGTTTTGTGTCTTTATTTTATAATGTATTTTGCATTTGGCCTAGTCAACAAATAGATGAAAACAGAAAAATAAAATAAAATATTTACTATACAGATAACTCACTCTTGTAGTTCTTATATTTCTTGATGAATCTAAGGTGCATAAATTCAATATTCTGTGAAGCTGGATGATCCTTCTGCCTTGGCATTTTATTGGTCATAATATAAGGGAGTGACTTATGAGCTGTGGTGATTTCTAGAGTGATTTTAAAACTTAGTCCTCATGGCAGAAGAAAAACAGTATATGATTCTCCTGTGGCTGTTGCTGCTCAATCAAATTTATTGCTCACTTTAGGGCCCGGCAGGTAGGAGGAGCATTTAGTGCTGCCTCTGCTTCACGACTATAGGAGCAAGGGTCTGGCAACCCCCATTCCAGGGAGTCAAGTTCAGGGATCATGGATGGCACGGATATGAGTATTCTCTGGCTCTCCACTATTGATAGAAAACTTCAGAGAAAAGTGCTTACTTTATGTGATATGCTAGGAAAGTCGGGATATATAATCAGAAATGCAGACTCCTTCACTGGTTATGCATTTGGCTGAGAAGGTCATGAGTCAAGCTGATGAAATGTAAAAGGCAGAGAGTAGAAGTTTTCCTCCTGCTGTGATCAGATGTTCTCAGGATTCCAACAGAGGTAATCTTTAAAGGAAACATGGCTGACTCTGGAAGATTTTGTGAGCGTGACCCACCAGTAGCCCATAGGCTCATTTGAGGGGCCAGTTCGAGCTGGCCTGTGGTCAATTCTTATCCTGCCATTCTTAGATACTCTAAAATTTCAGACCTTAATCCCTGAGGTAAGACTATAACTCTCACCATGAAAGGTGCCAAAACTAAGGCATCAATGATTTTGTCTTAAAATAGCTATAACATCCCATGCATGCATGTGTTTTAGCATGTTCTAAAATAAAACTTTATATCAAGGTTATTTACAATTTACAAAGGGTTTACAAACACCATACGATTAACAGAACACATTTTAGAGTTTATAAAACTACAGGCCATCTCTTATTTTCTTTCTTTCTTTTTTTAACAGAAAATAAGACTTTGCAAAGAAAGAAGGAGTGATTTGCTCTGGCAAATAAACAAGAAATCAACATCAACTTCCAGGCTCTGGTCTCAACTATGGCAAATATCAGGATTCATGGAGCTTCCCAGGTGGTGCTAGTGGTGGTAAAGAATCTGCCTGCCAATGCAGGAGACTCAGGAGTTGCAGTCCCTGGGTCAGGAAGATCCCCTGGAGGAGGAAATGGTAACTATTCAGGTATTCTTGCCTGGGAAATCCCATGGACAGAGCAACCTGGCAGAATACGGTCCATGGGGTCACAAAGAGTAGAACACAACTGAGGGACTAACCATAAGTAAATGCAATATCAATCATGATGCACAATCTTCTTATGCGTGTAACTATTACATATATTCAAGAAATAAAAATAAATTAATGTGGAATTTTAAAAAAATGACTAAAAAGAGAAACATGTGAACTCTGCTATATTATACATGAATAATACAACCACAAGGAAGTAAAAGTCAAACCAGCCTAAAAACTGAAGTGAAAGTCACTCAGTTGTGTCTGACTTTTTGCAACCCCATGGACTATACAGTCCCTGGAATTCTCCAGGCCAGAATACTGGAGTGGGTAGTCATTCCCTTCTCCAGGGGATCTTCCCGACCCAGGGATCGAACCCAGGTCTCCCACATTGCAGGTGGAACCTAACAAACACAAAACCAAATAGATAAACCAAATAAATTCAAGGAACATTTGAACACGGCATTTTAACTGCATATTCTCCAAGTAAGGGCAACATAAAACTGCGAAAAATTCTTTAAACTCTTTCTCGTATGTTGTATTTTCATAGTGTTGTGGGTCCAGCAATTCTGAAACTCTTTTTATATATTTTGCCAGAATGAGTCAATGAGTAAGTGTATTGGCATTTGGAGCCAGGACTCTCATTAAGGAAGAGGGGATATACAATATGGACTGGGGAACAGCAAGCAAGAACCCAGTGGGTGGGTTGAATTTGGAGGTATCAGTACATATACTGTATGTATATATACACACATTCATATGTGTGCATTCACAGGTATTTTAAATCTGTTAGCTGAATGGATCTGGAATTAATGGTGTCCCGATATAAGCATATCTCATTTCATTGTGTTTCATTGCATTTTGTAGATACTGGGTTTTTTATAAATTTAGTATTTATGGCAACATTGTATCTAGTTGGTCTGTTTCATTACCATTTTTCCAATACCATTTGCTTACTTCAGGTTTGTGTGTCACATTTTAGTGATGCTGGCAATATTTCAAACTTTTTCTATTATTATTATATTTTTTATGATGATCCATAATCTTTGATGTTACTCTTGCCATTGTTTTGGATGGCCACAACTACACACGTGTAATATGCCAAACTTAATAAATGTGTGTGTTCTGACTGGTCCACAGACTGACCATTTCCCCACCTCTCCTTGTTTCCTCAGGCCTCACTGTTTCCTGCGACATACAATATTGAGATTAGGCCAATTAATAACCCTGTGATATCCCACTAAGTGTTCAAGTGAAAAAAGGGGCCCCACCCATGTCTCTCACTTTAAATCAAAAGCTAGAGATGATTATGGAGAAGGAAATGGCAACCCACTCCAATGTTCTTGCCTGGAGAATCCCAGGGATGGTGGAGCCTGGTGAGCTGCCATCTATGGGGTCTCACAGAGTCAGACATGACTGAAGCAATGCAGCAGCAGCAGCAGAGATGATTAAGCTTAGTGAAGGANCCACTCCAATGTTCTTGCCTGGAGAATCCCAGGGATGGTGGAGCCTGGTGAGCTGCCATCTATGGGGTCTCACAGAGTCAGACATGACTGAAGCAATGCAGCAGCAGCAGCAGAGATGATTAAGCTTAGTGAAGGAGCCATGTTGTAACTCCAGATAGGCCAAAAGCTAGGTGTCTTGCTACGGTTAGCCAAGCTGAAGTGCAAATGAAAAGTTATTGAAGGAAATTACAAATGCCACTCTAGTGAACACATATATGGTAAGAAAGCCAGTTATTGTTGATATGGAGAAAGTTTTAGTGGTCTGAATAGAAGATCAAACCAGCTACCACATTCCCTTAAGTCAAAGCTAAATCCAGATCAAGACTCTAAATCTCTCTAATTCTATGAAGGCTGAGAAAGTTAGGAAAGTAGCCATCTTCGTAATACCAAAGTACAAGATGAAGTAGTGAGTGCTGATGTAGAAGTTGCAACAAGTTATCCAGAAAATCTAGCTAAGAGAATTCATGAAGGTGGCTACATTAAACAACAGATCTTAAATGTACATGAAACAGGTTTATATTAGAAGAAAATTTTATCTAGGACTTTTATAGCTAGACAAGAGAAGTCAATGCCTGGCTTCAAAGCTTCAAGAAACAGGCTGACCTGATGCTCTTGCTAGGGGCTAATGTAACTGGTGAAATTGAAGCCAATGCTCATCTACCATTCTGAAAATCTTATATTTAACTTAGTATGCTGAATATTTTAACTTCATTGTTGCGACCTACTTCTCAGAAAAAAAAAAAAAAATCCTTTCAAAATATTACTGCTCATTGACAATGTAACTGGTTGCCCAAAAGTTCCAAGAAAGATGTACATGTTTAATGTTGTTTTCATGCCTGCTAACACAGCATTGTTTCTGAAATCCAGATCAGAGTAATTTTGGTCTTCAAGTCTTATTATTTAATAAATGTGCTATTTTAAAATAGAGCTATAGTTGCCATTATATAATGATTCCTCTTATAAGTGTGATGAAGTAAATTGAAAACCTTCTGGATAGGGATCACCATTCCATTAAGAACATTTGCGATTCATGGGAAGATGTCAAAATCTCAACGTTAACGTGGGTCTGGAAGAAGTTGATTTCAATCCTCAAGGATGACTTTGAGAGGTTCAAGTCTTCCATGGAGAATGTAATCACAGATACGGTAGAAATAGTAAGAGAATTAGAATTTGAAGTAGAGCCTGAAGATGTGACTAAATTTCTATAATCTTATGACAAAAATTTAACAGATGAGAAGTTGTTTCTTACGGATGAGCAAAGAAAATTATTTCTTGCGATGAAACTGCTCCTAGTGAAGATGTTATGAAGACTTGAAATGACAAAGGATTTGGAATGATATTTAAACTTAGTCGATAAAGCTGGGGCAGGGTTTGAGAGAATTCACTTCAATTTTGAAATGGTTTTACTGTGGGTAAAATGCTATCAAACTGTATTGCATGTTACACAGAAATTGTTTGTGAAAAAAAGAGTGAATTGATGCAGCAAACATTATTGCTGTCTCTTTTTAAGAAATTGCCACAGCCAGCCCAGACTTCAACAGATACCACCCTGATCAATCAGCAGTTATCAAAACTGAGACTAAACTTTATGGCAGCAAAAAGAATACAATTCACTGCATATTTTTAGCAATAAAGTACTTCTAATTAACATATTTACATTGTTTTTTAGACATAATGCTAGTTTACACTTAATGGACTAGAGTATAATGTCAACATATGCACTGGAAAACCAAGAAATTCCTGTGACTTGCTATAGGGGGATATATACTCTATTGCCATGGTCTGGAGTCAAGCCTACAATATATCCCAGATGTGCTTGTAGTAATGAACACCTAGATCCTGATTGGGATACATGATTCACCACCGGAAGGAACCAGGACTTTTGGAGAACTGACAGTTTTCATTTCAAGACTGGTAGATGAACATGGAATATCTTTCAGAATGTAAACAGCAACTATCATAATGAAAGGGGCTACTTCTGGGAAAATCTGGGACAGTTTCAGCATGAAAATGAATAAGACACAAATGGAAGATAGTCCACTGAATAAAATAGGAATTTATAAGTCCACATTGACAATAGAAAGGCTATAGAAAATAGATAGATAGATAGGGAGTACAAGCACAAAGACATAAGTGAAGAAGAAAGGAGGGCTCTTAATTCCAGTAAAATGCTAATTGATAAATGTGGAAGAAATAGCTATAATAAAACAAAATCACCAGCTTCCATCATCATTATAAAAAACTGGCTCTGGGAAGAATCTGAGTTAGTCATTCAGTCATCTCTGACTCTTTGTGACCCCATGGACTTAGCCTGTCAGGCTCCTCTGTCCAAGGAATTCCCCAGGCAAGAATACTTCAGTGGGTAGCTCTTCACTTCTCCAAGGAAAATTCCCAACCTAGTTACAGAATCTGTCTCCTGCATGGCAGGCAGATTTTTTTCCCATTTGGGCCTAATAGATGCTGAATCTTACTATGAAAGTTAAGGAGAAAAGTATCTCCCATGGATTGTAAGGGGGAAAAAGTAAACCAATGAACGTTATCTGATAATTTCATTTTGGTGAACAGGCTCAATATTTAAGTGTTCAAATTGATAATTTCCTTGTAGATATAATTAAGTTTTCAGGCCCTTCTGTTAAATGTAGGGAAACCAATTTCTAGCAGTCTCTCATGGCTTCACTATCTTCCCAATCCGAAGCAATTATTATTCTATGATGTAGATTATGACTCACTCCATGATGACTGAAGCTCCATTAAAATGTCCCTTTGTTTAAAGATTGATAATTGGATGCTGCTGCTGCTGCTGCTGCTAAGTCACCTTAGTTGTGTCCGACTCTGTGAGACCCTATAGACGGCAGCCCACCAGGCTCTCTCATCCCTGGGATTCTCCAGGCAAGAACACTGGAGTGGGTTGCCATTTCCTTCTCCAGTGCATGAAAGTGAAAAGTCAAAGTGAAGCCGCTCAGTCATTGTTTGACTCTTAGCGACCCCACAGACTACAGCCCACCAGGCTCCTCAGTCCGTGGGATTTTCTAGACAAGAGTACTGGAGTGGTGTGCCATTGGAGAACATGGGATCTGGACTCAAAAGAACCACTTCAAATCCCACTTCTATCATCTAGAACTGTATGCTTTTGGAAAAGTTACTCAGCATTTTGGAGCCTTATTTTTCTTATTAGTAGGGATTAAAAAAAAAAAAAGAATAAAACCCTGAGTAGTTGTAAAATGCTAATTTCACAGGGCTGTTGTTATAAGGATCAAATTATAGAGGGAATGGATATTCAAGTTCTTTATAAACTATAAAGTAATAGATAATCATTTGGTATCATTTGGATGATCATTTGAAAGATAATCACCCATACCATTCTAGAATCATTTTATTAAATATGAGAAGAAAGTCATACAAATCCCAAATGGATAAAATAATCTAAGAAAAATATGTGATGAAAATCATGTAGTGCAACAAATTTGTACTGCAATAAAATAAACAAAACATGAAATAGAATACAATCTTCATATAATGACTCTTTTCTACATTTTTTACGTGAAAGACTGATTCTGAGAATATGGTGTTATATTTCTTTTTAAAATGTATCAATATTATTATAGCATATCAAAATCTCTGACAGCTTAAAGGAATTCTGACAGATCTCAAACACTGAATTACAATAGTTTTAAATTTCTCTAGAAAGTTAAATGAATTGTTAGTCATACCTTTAAAAGCACTACATGTTATGTAACAAATAACAGAGTATGAATAAGTGCATGCATGCTAAGTCACTTCAGTAGTATGTTACAACCTTTCTGGAAAGCAATTTTTCAATACATGCCAAGGTCTATTAAAAGTTTATACCCTTTAATATAGTAATTTATAGAACTCGATTCTAAGAAACTAGAATCCAGGCAAACGTTTTAGTACAAAAATGAAAATCATGACATATTAATAACAGTAAAAACTTACGAGCAGCCTAAATGTCTAGTGTTTGAATAATGAATAAACACATACTTAGAATAGCTATAAGAGCATGTGGCATGACCAAATGCAAATTTTTAAATAGTATATAATGACATGGACTAATGCTTAGCATTTGCAGTTAATAATGGTGCAATTGTGTACTATTTAGTCTTAATGCATGTATATAAATATTTAATTAAGATTTCAAATAAATATGTTTAGAAACTGAAAATACATATAAAGGTGATGACAATAATTTTCTGCATCAAATAATTTTCTTGCATATTTTTATTTTTATGTATATTCCAAATTATCTACAATAAGCATGAATTGTTTGAAAATAGAAAAGATGCAATTAATATAAGTACATAAATTTTATTATATTTTATCACATTTTCAAAGTATTCCTCACCAGCTCTTTTTTTATTCATATTTAAATAGAATTTTGATGTTAAGAGATAGAAAGCAAATTATAGATAAGGATTAGCATGTCAGCATGCACAACTGTTTTATGGAATTCAGTGTTGTGTGTGTAGCTTTTTCATAGAGCTTGACATGAGTAGCATGACCATACTTTTCTTTCTCTTCTTTCCAATACCATCAAAACCACCCTTAGAGATAAAGTCTAATTTTTTCTGTGTATTTGTTTGTTTTTGCACCACAAATTATATATTAATTTATAATGAAGCAGTTTCATGGACTTTGACTAGCAAGTTTTTAAATTTTCAAACATTAAATCCATCTCAGGAAACCTAGATATGGAGTTTAATGTGTGTCTTTACAGAGGTACCTTGAGTTTTTTTGGTGATATCCAAACTGTAACCATTATGATTAATGGTAGCTGGAAGCCCAGTCTCTCTGTGTATAGTTATTCTATTTATTCTACTTTAACTGACATTTCCTTAGTATACCCTTCATTTCATTTTAAGGTAATAAAATATCAATGCAATATAAATATTTCCTAAATATGTGTTTAAATTTATTAAATGCATCATCAAAAATTTCATAGAATTATACATATGTACTTGAAATGCATTTTTCCCACAAATACAAAAATATACACTATATATTTTCAATATCCACTGTTTTTGCCCAGAAATTGTAAAGAGTAACTTTTTATAGCAAAAAGAAGTAGTTGATTTCTTGCTTGATGGCATAATTATGAATGCTATTTGATGACTCTGATTCTCTTTCTAACATTTGTTTTTATTGAGATGTGAGTGGCTACTATACTAGACATTGAGGTTGTTTTGTCTTGTGAGCAGAAGAGCAATTATATTCTCACTAATATATTTAGTATAAATGCATCTCATTGAATAGGAAACTGCAATATACTTAATAAAAGGGTTTACTTAATTTCTTCATTTTATACTTGTGAAAACAAGAATAAAGGGGTCTTCCTTATTTTGTTTTACCCCTTAGATTGCCATCAATCCTTTATTGATTATTGCTATTACTTTTTAAATCATGTGTTAATTTACAATTGTGTTAATATTTGTTATGAACAAACATACTTGAAATGGCTTTAAAACAGTCTTAATGGATATTCTGTGTGGTGGGGTGGGGTTGAAGGAGTCATTGTGGAACAATCACTTTAGCTGAGTCATAGTTTAAGACTTCCTTGACCCTGCACCTTAGAAGTGGGGATATCATGGGACCAGAGGTATGTCAACTGGCTCTTAGAGGGTTGCTTTGAAATGTGAGTCAAAACTTTCACTAAGATAGCTATAAGAAAGAGTTCAACTTTACTTTCAATTTGTGTTTTTTAAATAATTATGGGCAGATCATAGAAGAAAACTGAAGCTTCTTGGGTGGTTCAGTGGAGAAGAATCCACCTGCCAATGCAGGGTTCAATTCCTGGGTCTGAAAGATCCCCTGTAAAGGAAATGGCAACCCACAGGGTCTCAAGAGAGTCGGGCACAACTTAATGACTAAACAATAACAAATAGAAGAACGTTATGTGAGTTATCAATGAAATAATAGAGCATGTTTATTAAGATATTTACCCCAATATTTCTTTATCCTATCCTGATTAAACTGTATTTTTTCACAAAATGAAGTAGAATGAGAAGCCAAGTGAGGAATTTTTACAATACACCTCTCTGATGTTTTCCATTATAAGAGTAATCCAATACTAATGGGTTAACCAGAAATCTCACTACAGGGCAGGATAAAATCCTTGGTATTAAAGTCTTCCTTATCTATTTTTCTACTTGAGGATGCTTATGCAACTCTTATCCAGCTCTTCATTTTCTGTTGCCATATAGAATCATAATAATAATCATTACAATTGAAATTTGTTCTCAAAGGAAATATCAGATTAAGGGCATAAAGAAGAGCAAAAAGGTGATAAAAGATAAAGCATGTGTTTATGAATTTATGAGGAAGGGGGAAGTGATCACAACAAATAATCTATTATTCCAAATAACCAATACACACTGAGGTGTGTGTACTTGAACTAAATAATGTAAACAGGCAAAATAAATTATAAATTAAGTGGCAGATATAATTTATAAAATCAACAAGGGCTACAATACTGTTTTCATGGTTATATGATTAGGCAGTTTCTGTAATGATTTAGATAGCATAATTATAAAGGGTACTTTGGAATTATCCAAAAACATTTTAATTTTAGACAGTATAATTATTTCAAATATACATTTTACAAACAAATTTTAAAATACTTAAAGCAACTGAGAAATCTCTAATTTGTGTTCCAGTATAGGGATGACAGAGGATGAGATGGCCGGATGGTATCACCGACTTGATGAACATGAATTTGGGTGAACTCCGAGAGTTGGTGCTGAAATTCATGGGGTTGCAAAGAGTCGGACACAACTGAGAGACTGAACTGAACTGAACTGATACAGCAAGTTAATCATTTCCATTGAAAATTATATTCTCAGTCCTTTTCTTCACAGGAAAATGTGCTGTTGTAAAAGCAAGAAGGAATATGATCAGGAGCAATTTGTGTGTTGCTTGAACTGTCATATAAGTGCCTTTCTACCCTAGCGCAGGGCGGCTGGTAGGTGGGCACAGGCACTGTGGTTCTCAGTTATCACACATTGTTAAAACCAAAGAGTTTTCCAGAAATATAATGCAACAGGCACTGTTGCCCCATTACTTTAGAAAGCTTAGCTGGGTGACTTACTATTGACTTCTAAACTCTCGTATTCTTGTCTCTGGATGACTGTGAGGGCTCAGTTTCTACCCACACCCTTTATGCTAGCAGAGAACTGGCTTGGCATGTCTGAGTTAGCTGACTAGTAGGATAGACTGCATCCACAAGGACACTCATGTGAACAGAGAAATTTCCATTTTTAAGGAGTTGCATCGAAGTTCTCTTTCCCTTCCCCTTTTCCTTCTCCCCCACTGCACCGTTTGTACAGAATCCCTCTTTACAGGAACTTCAGCTGTGCTATCTACAGACCAGCTACATCTGGAGGAAATCATAGGCTAATGTGAATTCAAGGTGCTGTGGGTGCTCAAGTAATTCCCTGCATGTAAATCCCATCCCTTGACCCGAAATACCCTAGTGTGTATCTGCATCATGTTGACCAGTAGTATGTGTTTGTGATCCCTTGTATGGCAGTCTGAAAAAGTAATAAGGCTTAAAGGCTGGAAATGAAACATAATCACACTAGTCCAGACAAAATATCTAGGAGGCTTAAGAAATAGAGAAGAAATGTTCTGGTTTTGTATCCAGTGTCATATAATCATCTTTGATAGCAAAATGATTTGGAAATGTAATTAAATGCATAAAATTAAGTGACCCATAAGTATATTGAATCAATTTTATGATTTGTTCTTCATCTCTTTGACTTTTTTTCCTATGTTTTCTCTTGATTTACTATTTTCAACTCTGTAGTGTTCTATACTATAAATATGCAGTTTTCTATAGAACAAGTCTTTGATCTTTTTGAAGAAAAATACCCCTGAAATTTGGTGAGTAATTAACAATAACGACAGCAATCAGTCAGTTTATCAGCAAATATATGCCTAGTGGACTATACTATGAGAAGACTCAAGAGAGATAAAGAAATAAATATAAGGTATGGTCCTTGGCCTTCTGGACTTTACAGGGAAGTGAAGAGATAAGTCATGTATATCTCAAATAGGGATCATATACTTGCACGCTTACTTAACTGATAATTGACAGTAATCATAAGATGGAGTATATAATATAGCAATATTAAGGTCAGAATTCCTTAAACCATTTTAACTGTAAGTTTAGAAATTCATACTTATTTGAGTAATCTGCAATACTAATTATGAGCTCTGAACTATTGTCAGAATTGATACATTTTGCACATTAGATTTTTTTTTCCAATCATCTGTCATGACTTGTAATGAAGTACAAAAGAAGTCTAATACTTGCTCCAAAATGTTAGAATGTGTTGTGTGCATTCTAGATTTAGGAATAGCATTTTCTTTTTAATCACAAAGCTCAGAGAATTTAATTAAATCACAACTGCCTGAAAGCAATCCTTTTTATTGTACAAAATTGCACTTATCATTCAGATGGCAAAAGCCATATGAAATGCTACTGTCTTTCAAAACAATAATTTACATATAGGCAATAAGTAAAAAGGTTCATAACATAATCTAGAAATGCCATTTAAGTTTTCTTCTGGATGCTTTAAAAATCAGTTCAGATCAGTGGATGGTGAATTATAAGGATGCCTTGTAGACTCTGTTATTCAAGGACATGAGAAGATAGAGGTCATCTCAAGTGCATGTATTCCTAACAACAGAATAGGAAAAGTGAATGCCAAGGTGAATCAAGTTTGGTAAACATAGAGGTTTGAACTATACTGGCATGTCTTTCCTTTCATTTTTTCATTGCTTTCTTGTTCCCTCTTTCCACTCTCAATTATCATTTAGTTTATTCTTAATTAGGTAATTATCTCACAAAGTAATTGTTCTAATAGCATAAATAACCGGTGCTTTTAAATACTTGTGGGTGTGTATGTGTGTGTGTGTGTGAAAAGACAAATCTCTCTTACTCTTTCTCCTTCTACTTATCTGTCAAGTGCAATA
>SJYV01027195.1:28-10275 GCA_006410875.1 Neotragus pygmaeus
GGGGGAGGGGAGGCTCGAGGTGCTCCTCCGGCGCTGCGCAGCTTGGGCTCCGCCAGCCCGGGCGGGCCGGAGAGAGGCTGGTGCGCGCCGCCGGGAGGAGGAAGGTGGATGGAGAGGGAGAAGGATCGCAGCCTGGGACCCTTTTCCCAGCCAAACTGGAGACCGGCCCAGACCGCGACTCTCGTGTGGTCGGGCTGTCTTTATCCTTTTGACATGACACCCTGACTTCCTCTTTGGTAGCCCAGAGGCTGTGTGTGCGTGATGCACGATGGAGATCTCTGGCACGGCTGTCCCTAGAGGAGGTGAAGTTCGGCCCGGGGTTCCACTCACAGACGGTGGGCTACCCTCTGCCTGTGTTCATGAGCTTTGTCGCTTTCCGGCTAAGCCATAGCACCGGGTAGCTCTGGAGCCCTTTGCTTGGAGAGGTGGGGATGTTTGCTGGCTCGGTTGACAGCCCTCGCTGGAGGTCTGAGGCACGAGACACCCCTACCTTTGCGGACGCTGCTCCTCTGAGAGCATTGACACAGCGCCCAGCCAAGTTGCATGACAAAACTCTGTAACTCCTTCTACGAAAAAAGGAAACCGCTTCCTTTTATTTCTTTTGCTATTCATTCATGGATAGTGAAATGAACATTGTTTTGAGGTCCTGGTAGGCGGAGAGGCAGACTTGACTTTGACATAGGCGGTCAAACAGGCCAGTCCTTGGTGTTTAAACATCTCATACTTCTCAAGTGGGTTGCATCTGGTGCCTCCCTGTCNGTGAAATGAACATTGCTTTGAGGTCCTGGTAGGCGGAGAGGCAGACTTGACTTTGACATAGGCGGTCAAACAGGCCAGTCCTTGGTGTTTAAACATCTCATACTTCTCAAGTGGGTTGCATCTGGGGCCTCCCTGTCCTCAGTATCCAGCCAGAACTTCCTGAGACTTAAGTGCAATCAATCACCACATTAATTTGTTCTCCTGCCTTTAGAGTCAAAGTTTTGCTTTGCTTTCTGTATTTACAGACTTAAAATTTTTTCTTTTTATATGGGGAAGGGATCACTGAATTAAAATGAACGTTATCGTTAAATTTAGCAGGAGGAGCAGCTGGTAGTGATGAATCTATTTGTTTCCATTGGTTCCAGAGCATTTAAGAGTACTTGTAAGTTGATATTAGTTTAGCCCTCCCAGCCCCCCACCTTTTAGTCACATACTTTGACAACTGTTAGACATTTGTTTTAAATCTTTCGATTTTAGTCTGCCTTGGTCATGTTATCTTTTGTCATTGCAAGTTACTATACTTCTCTGTTAATTTCTAAATATTCATCTTCAAAGTACACAAAATGCTTCTAATAGGTGTTGTCATTTTCACATACACAAAAGAATTTTACATAGAACTTTAGAGCTGGAAGGGATGCCAAAGGTGATCTTCACCCAAATCCTTAATTTTTTAACGAAGAAACTGAGGTCTAGACAAGAGAAGCATGTCTTCCTCAAGGACACAGCTCTTGACTTGTAGGGCAGAGATGCACTCCTGTCTCCTGCCTTCTAGATTCCTGTCTCCTGCCTTCCAGATTCCTGTCCTTTCTTCTAGGGATGGTTGATACCTACCTCCTGCTGTCTTGTCATCGGCTGTGTTGAAAGGCTGACAAGAAGGCATCCTCTGCTAAATCAGGATCAACACTGGTGAAAAGCATTTTTTGATTTTAGAAAGTTATTCTCCAGGACTTGTCCGAGTAGAACTTTCAGAGTTTCTCTTTTAAAGTGTTTTTGAATACATCCCCACCCTTCCCCCAACAAACTAGTCTCACTGTGGAGGGCAAGAAAGGGTTGTATAACATTTATTCGATTCCATCTCCTGATGCATAACAGGAAACTAAGGAGTTCTAAGATTCGTGGACACCTAGAAGTTGACAGCCTACGGGGCAAAGCCTGAGGGAGAGGAGGTGGACTGGGTGGGGTAGAGTGGTGAACAATTATGGTTTCTGGGAGGCCTTAAGTCCAGGAACTGTGTGGCCTTTCTTGCCTTATATAGTCTTACCTTTCAGTTTGAAACTCTAAATTCTTAGAAGCTGGTTCTTAACCTCAGCAGAGGCTTAAAAACCCTTTGCTTAAACTCCCACTACAGGAACTTTGCTTCACTGTTACGGTAGGGAACCACCTGCTTCAGATCTGGACCTTAAGAGTTTGTAGAAATGCCTCACTCTCCACTCAGCTGTGTATTAAAACAATCACGTGTTAATTCCCTCTCATTTGTTTAATGCCCTGTTTGCAAGGTGGATCTTGTTTTTGTCGAAGTTCTTGGACTTTTAGTATGAAGACACATTCTTGTGTTAATAACCTGAATCACTAGCTGTCTTGGGTTTTTTTATTATTTAGATTTTTCTTTTTGAGTTTTATAATTTAATTGATATAACTGGTTTATAATAGATAAGTTTCATGTGTATATGAAAGAACTGACATTTCCTGTCCTGCTGAAACTGGGTGCAGGAGCTTGCTGGCGATGGTGGTTACCTCCTTTGCTGACATCTCTGTCATGCAACAGGAGGAAAATGCCTTTTCCTAGCTCTGTTTTGGGAGAGTTAAAAGAAAGGAGGAAGGGAGAGGCAAGTGTGGGGTTTAGTTTTTTTTCATTTTTCACTATGAAAAGGAACTAGGAGCTATTGCTGCAAATAGACTTGGCATTGAGCACTTCTGCATTTGTAACTGTGTCTCTTCTTTTTCCCCTTCACACAATACACATCATTTTTCTTACAGCGTTAGGGGGACTGATCTTCCTGGTTTGCCAAGACTGAGGGGTTTTCAAGCATATGGGACTTTTGGTACTAAAACCAGGAAATTCTAGGCAAATCAGGACAAGCTGATCACCCTATACAGCACAGAACATACTCACCTATGTAATTAACATAACAAAGTAATTATTTCCTCATCGATGGATATTGGGGTGTTTATTTACATCTTTCTAAAGTGAGATAATTTTAAGTTTGGGAAGAATTTCTTTACATCTAAATGTAATACATCTTAGTTAAAGATAGATGTGAAATTCCTTGCAATATTGAACTTTATGGGATGAGGGGGGTGTTCTTTATGTCATATAGTGAAGGCGTTGCAGTGATTTTAAGAACGTCATATCTTCAATCTGGCCTGGTGCCCCCTCCCCAAAGTTTTTCAAAGTTCTGAAGCAGAATGGTAAGTTCTGTCGGACCTTTGAAATGTTCACCATTCTTTCCTGAATTTGCTAGTGACAGCAGAATGCCATCTCCTTCTGTAGGACTCTTGCTGTAGGTGGCCCTTTTTGGAGCTTCCTGCCTGGAGGCCTTCTGGTTTGGTGTCCTCTTGCCAAGTCCTGGCTCATATTTTAGTCACTCACCTCCTTGCCAAAGGCAATGGCTGGCAGCTGTGGCGGTGGCAAGAAACTGGAAATCCTGCAACTTTGAAAGCAGTGTTTCTAGACCATAGTGTGGGGCACATTACATATTTTACTGGGCTGCCCTTGTCCTCCCAGCAGCGCTGGGCTTATAGCAAACTCTGTGTCCAGTCCTGCTTTCAGCAGAGAAGGGAAAATAAAAGCTTCATTCTTTGGACCCTTCTCTGGTTGTTTTGAGATGTAGTCACGTGGTTTGGGGAGTGCACTTGAGGACTGGTGTTTCGTGGCAGAGACCTAATAATGGCTTACATTATTGTGATCTTATTATATGCTGGGCCCTTGCCGTGAATCATCTGTCTTAATCTTCACAGCCGTACAAGGAGGTAGGTGGTGGTGTGATTCCTGCTTTACAGATGAATAAAGAGGCTAATTGACTTGTTCGAGGTCACTCACCCAGGATGTGATGGAGTGCAGTGTCCTGCACGCAGTCTGATTGCACAGGTGGGGCTCTAACCACATGGCTGTACTTATAATAGTGTAGCTGAAGCCCTTACAGATGCCTGCTCTTATTTACCGGGAAGCCATCAGGTGAGCCACAGGAGGTATGGCAGAGTCAGGAGCTGTTCTGAGGTCTCTACTCCTGCCAGACTAGTGCCTGACTTATCCTGTTTGCCTTTCACCTCCCTATCCTAGAGAATGATGTGTTGATTGGTGAGTTGGTGATTTTTTTTTCTTGGTCATTAGTGAATGAACTATGATCATTGTAGAAAAATCAGAAAGCTAAATAACCAAAAAGAAAACCTGTTTAACCATCTGAAGTCTCTATATCCGTATACTCAGAGCTATGATATATTTCCTTCTAGTCTTCTGTCTAGGTAGCCAGGTGAGAATTTAAAATTTTCTACCTGATGATAGCTTTCTCTTGAGCATAAAGGTTGTACCTATGATGGCGCCAGCAATTGAAATTTATGCCTGCCAATACACAACTGGCTGCTTTAGTGTAGATACAACAGCGGTACACAAGGTCTAGCTCTGGATTGACTGAAACTTTTTTTAAGGTTTCAGCTTTTACTTCCTTTTTTTCTCTAAACAGAGAGTAAATATAAACTCAAAAAAGGCACACTTGTTTGTGCCAGCAACAGGCCTGAAACATTTTTTGAAAAGATTCTTTCTTTTTAAAGGAATGGCTTCTTTTGTCAATATAATGTGAATTTTTATAGGTGAAAGTAGAACATGAAATAGTTTAAAAACAGGGGCTACAGAGATCTGATAATCTGTGGTTTCCAAACTTGCATAAACTATGGTTCTCCTTTTTGTTTTTTCCCAAGGAAAATTCCATATTAAAGCTCAATATATAATAGAAGTTGGTGGGAGTAGTAACGGGGCCCTTTCAAGGATTATTTGTGTTTAGTATTATTTGAAAATGCCCTGTAAAACTGCTGGTGACTGGGTCAGTTTTTTTTTTTCTCCCTGAAACACTATGTACTTAAAAAACAGATATGTGTTTATGGTTGATTAGGAGTTACATAGAACATGGATGGTCATATTATTTTGATTAAAACTGGGACACCTTTGAGAATGATACAGGGTACTATTAAATATTAGGTTGAGGAAACAGGTGTGGCTGTCCCCAGTAAACCTGGACACATGGTCACACCACTTAGACTATGTTTGCTCACTTCAGACTTAACAGTAATATTGAGACTAGTCACTCTCTCTCCAGTCAGATTTATACTGAAGCAGGTATAATAAAGACTATTTTATGACCTTATGTAAGGCCAGAGTTGCAAACTGGGTTTGTTCTCATACATTAGCTCTGACCAGTTAGCTGGGAATGGGTGGGTGTGGGGTGCGGGAGGGGAGATTGCAGGAGGAATATGTCAGAAGCACTGTGGCTCTTGCAGCCGGAGATGGGGAAAATGTGATGACTGATAATCATTGTTTGCTGTGAACATAGGATAAGGGAGAGGTGACATATATTGTGCCTTAGCCAACCCTTGGCCAGTCAGATTAACCTCTGTGGGCCTGCTGCTGCTAAGTCGCTTCAGTTGTGTCCAACTCTGTGTGACCCCATAGACGGCAGCCCACCAGGCTCCCCCGGCCCTGGGGTTCTCCAGGCAAGAACACTGGAGTGGGTTGCCATTTCCTTCTCCAATGCCTGAAAGTGAAAAGTGAAAGTGAAGTTGCTCAGTCATGTCCAACTCTTAGCGACCCCATGGACTGCAGCCTACCAGGCTCCTCTGTCCATGGGATTTTCCAGGCAAGAGTACTGGAGTGGGCTGCCATTGCCTTCTCCCTGTGGGCCTGAGCCTCCTCTTTATAAAATGAAGAGAGTGGACTGGCTGCCTCTCCGGTGCCCAGGCTCTACCCCCTTGCTGTGTGACTTAGCCCTCCATGGGTGGTGGTGGTGCTGGTGGTATAGTGGCCAAGGAGGGTGTATGCAGATGAACTCTAACTGAGCTCTCCAGGTAACCAAGTTGAATAGTTAACATCCAGTTCCAAAGTCAATAATTTGGGAACTGATTCCTGCCCTGTCCCCCAGTTTTATTTTATAGATAATCCAAGATTATCTAAGATTAATTTTACAGATTATCAATTGTATTGATTATTCCTTTACTACCCTGTGGCCAACATCATCTTCGCATTGTGCTCTGCCATCAGAAGTTAGGAGAGCAGGTATTTTTTTCAGTGTTCATGCTTCTAAGAGAGTTGGTAGCCCAAGTGGTTGAAATTAATGACTCACAGCTCTAGTTTTTTATGATGATATCATAACTTTTAACGGTTCTTTCACTTGTCTCTCCTTTTGAAAACAAAATTGTCTAGTACTCTATTAATTGGGCCAAGCAAAGAAAATAATCAGGTAGTCCACCTTTGGGCCATTTTAAGCTCTACTGAGTCAATGTTTGCTTTTATTTCTTGGTTCTCATTTGTCTCTAATGCCCTCATTCACACTCCTGTGTAACTTTCTAAGGTATATATATATATGTATTTTTAAATTGTATTTATTTATTTGGCTGTTCTGGTCTTTGTTGCCATGCTGGCTCTTCTCTAGCAGTGGCAAGCGAGGGCTGCTCCAGTTGTGGTGTGTGGGCTTCTCACTGTGGTGGCTTCTTTTGTCGCAGAGCATGGACTCTAGAACAGAGGCCCAATAGTTGTGGTGCACTGGCTTGGTTGCACAGCATGTGGGATCTTCCTGGATCAGGGATCGAACCTATGTCTCATGCAACATTTAATCACAGTTATAACCTGTTTCTAAAGATTTCTTTGCTAAATTGCTTTCATTTATTTTTAAAATAACTCTTGACTAGGAATACAAACATCTGGATTCTACTCATGGTTCTTTTTCTCATAATTGTGCAGCTTTGGACAACTCCTGGCGTTAGTTTCTTTGTTGCATGGGAGTGGGTGGGTGCAGAGTCTTCTAAACTCTTCCAGCATTTTAACATTCTGAGAGAGCACCCCAGGTACTTCAGTATCAACCTCTTCTAGACTCATGGAATCTGGTTTCAAAAACTATCTGCCTTCCATGAACTTCTGATTTTCCTTCCAGCACCCACAGTTCTGCCCAAGAATCAGGGGTCCTTTCCCCTAAAATGCCATCTTTTAGGGCATGTTCAAAACCCTTAGGGCTTTTCTCAGTGTGGCCTTCGCTTGAGCCTCTTGCGGGCAAGGGAAGCAAACTTGTAGACCCCAGGTTTTTCTCTTGAGAGCTGTGGTGAGCTGGAGCTGCTGTAGTCTTCAGCAGAGGTTGCTGCTTTAGCAAACAGCTTGGATTCTCTTAATCCTGTTCTGTTGAACTCCACCATAACATCTGGATCTAACAAGTCTGTTTCTCAACCATTGGCCCCACCCAGATACTGTGTGCAATGGACCCAAAGACCACAGACTTTTACAAGGAGGGAATTCCTACATACGATCAACATCCTCTGTATGGTAGGTACACTCAGTCTATGGAGGAAACTTGTTTCGGTATCTAAGACTGGCAGAATGAAGAGAAAGATGGGAAGTGAACACAGGACAAGTGTTACAACAGAAAGCCAGGCAGAAATTCAGGTCAACTGAGACAAATCCACCAACCAATTATTGTTAAACAGTGGTCTCCAAGAGAAGAGGGGGCACCTCCACTCCAGGGGTGAGTGGGATGTCATACTGAGTTTGAGAAAGGAAATATTAGAATTTTTCTTAAAAAAAATCCTTAATTATTTTTTATTTTTAATATATGTTGTATACTAGTACTATAAAAGCCTCTCAGCTCTCCTTTTCACTTTTTGCCAAACTATCTCTTAGATTATTGCAGTAGCATTCTGATCAGTCTTCCCCATCCAGCCTTGGCCCCTGGACTCTCTTCAGCATAGCTGTTAGTGGGATGGATCTGAGGTCACGTAGCTTCCCTGTTCAAAGCCCTCCAGTCTCAGCCAGAGTAAAACCTGTTGTCTGGGGTGTCACACTGGGTCCCCCCCCACTCACCTCTGCCACTCATCTGTGCAGCATGTCTCTTCTCTCTCCCTGGCTCCTGCACACCAGCCTCCTCACTATTCAGTGTGTAATAGAGCTCTGCTGAGCACAGCCCTTAACATTTGGGTGTTGCTGTGTGCCAGTAACCTGCCCAGCCCAGCCCACTTCACATTGGAACTGTTAGCGGTCCTGCTCAGTCATTGGTCGGCACCACAGTGGGCCCTGCCTGCAAACAGCCAACTGTCAAGGAGCTCCCATTAGTGGTCCTGCTCAGCAATTGGTCAGCACAATGGGGCCCGTCCCCCAAGGAGCTGTCAACAAGCCACGGTTAATGGGCCATTCAGCCAACAGTTGGTGGGAGTGGTGGTTGTCAGGTGGAGAGTGAGGTAAGAGGCTGATACCAGCCATCTCCCTGGAGCCTTCCAGCACACCCACTGGCTTCTGGTTAGCAGGTGCGCCGGGGGGCCCAGGGAACATGCTGGGTGCTCTGTCCTGCAGGGCTCCAGAGCCCTCACCAAGGCCACCCACTAGCCTTGGCCCAGGCCTTGAGGCAGCAGTGAAGCTCTCCCCATCCCTGTCTCTGCAACCTAATAGCAGCAGCAGTCTGCATAGGTTGCAGTCTGTGGGACCTGCGTTCCCTCTACCCCACTTTGGGTGGCCTGAGGAACCTGAGGGCCAGTTGTGTCCTGGGCGTCTGGCTTCATCATTGATAATGGCTGGGCAAGACGTGGGGACCTGGCCCTGAGGGAGCTGCCAGCTGAGATCTCGCTTCTCTTAGCCAGGATGTGGACCTCGAAGGGTGAAATTTGAGCCTTGGGACTTTGTCCTTTCTTGTCAGAATGGAGAATAATGTTTGGCGAAGATTTACAGGAACATTGTTACCTGACCGTGGCTTGACTTCAAGAGCAAAGGATCTGATACCAAGAAGTTTGCAACAACTAAGCAGGCACCTCCCTCACCTTTCCTAGAAAGGAGCTTTACTAAAAGCTTTTGGGGAATTTGGGGTTTTTAGGGCATGCGCCACCCGTCTCCTTGGCATGGCCCTGCAGTGAACCTTGCTCTGTTCCAAGCTCCGTTCTGGTATTGTTTGACCTCACTGTGCTTTGGGCACAGGTACAGGATTTTAGTAACAATTGGTCATGCCAGGTGCACTCCTGCCTCAGGCCCGACTTCCTAAATGCTCAACAGAATGAACAACAACAACGAAAATCTTTATTAATTACAAGCATTTAGAACAGTGTAATGCAAACAGTGAATGCTCAATAACTATTTGAGTGAAATAAATATGTATATATGTATATATGTTTATATGTTCGTGTTCAAAAGATTTTTACTCATGAGGTACTGAAAAATTTGGAAAAGCTTCTGTAAGCAGAGCTTCTTGGGTTTCCATTCAAAAGTAAATTTTTGGCCCCAGTTCAGTTCAGTTGTTCAGTCATGTCTGACTCTTTGCGACCCCATGGACTGCAGCACACCAGGCTTCTCTGTCTATCACCAACTCCCGGAGCCTACTCAAACTCATGTCCATTGCATTAGTGATGCTATCCAACCATCTCATCTTCTGTCGTACCCTTCTTCTCCTGCTTTCAATCTTTCCCAGCATCAACGTCTTTTCCAATGAGTTGGTTCTTTGCATCAGGTGGCCAAAGTATTGGAGTTTCAGCTTCAGCATCAGTCTTTCCAGTGAATATTCAGGACTGGTTTCCTTTAGGATTGACTGGTTTGATCTCCTTGTAGTCCAAGGGCCTCTCAAGAGTCTTCTCTAACACCATAGTTCAGAAGCATCAGTTTTTCAGCACTCAGCTTTCTTTATAGTCCAGCTTTCATATCCATACATCAGTTGGCCCCATNGTTTCCTTTAGGATTGACTGGTTTGATCTCCTTGTAGTCCAAGGGCCTCTCAAGAGTCTTCTCTAATACCATAGTTCAGAAGCATCAGTTTTTCAGCACTCAGCTTTCTTTATAGTCCAGCTTTCATATCCATACATCAGTTGGCCCCATCAGAAGATAAAATATCATTTTTTGTCTTTTTTTTCTTGTTTCCCCTCTTTTTAAATTTGGATGGAGATAGGTTTACATTGTATTTAGTTCTGAGCAAGTTCCATTTCTTCACAGGGAAAGTATCAGGGTGACACTAGGAAAAGGGATCCTAAATATGTTAGGAAGGGACACTCACACCCATGGCAAAGTGTATCTTCCATGTATTCAAACCATCAAGGAGTGTTTGAACTCCATCTCCATGGCAGTAACTCTGTTGGAGTGTTCTACTCCTCTTCTTTCCATAAAGGGATAAGAACAGATAAGACTGGAGAGAATTGGTAATGAGGAGACAAGATAATGGGGAAACAGTGGAAATAGTGGCTGACTTTTTTTGGGCTCCAAAATCACTGCAGTTGGTGGTTGCAGCCATGAAATTAAAAGATGCTTACACCTTGGAAGGAAAGTT
>SJYV01027196.1:0-23407 GCA_006410875.1 Neotragus pygmaeus
TCTAGTCAAGGCTATGGTTTTTCCTATGGTCATATATGGATGTGAGAGTTGGACTGTGAAGAAAGCTGAACACCAAAGAATTTTTGCTTTTGAACTGTGGGGTTGGGAAGATTCTTGAGAGTTCCTTGGACTCCAAGGAGATGCAACCAGTCCGTTCTGAAGGAGATCAGCCCTGGGATTTCCTTGGAGGGAATAAGGCTGAAGCTGAAACCCCTGTAGTTTGGCCACCTCATGTGAAGAGTTGATTCATTGGAAAAGACTCTGATGATGGGTAGGTTTGGGGGCAGGAGGAGATGGGGACGACCGAGGATGAGATGGCTGGATGGCATCAGGGACTCGATGGATGTGAGTCTGAGTGATCTCTGGGATTTGGTGATGGACAGGGAGACCCAGCGTGCTGCGATTCATGGGGTTGCATAGAGTACGACACGACTGAGCAGCTGATCTGAACTGAACTGAACTGCACAAGAGTTTGTTATCACTTACCTATACTAATGTCAATGAAAAAGCATTTCAATAATTCAAGATGAATACACATCGTTTCCTCTTCAGATGGACCATCCTTTGGACAATTCCTTGCGCTTATTTAGCTTTTCTATGACTACCATACCATCATGACAAGAACACTTTGAGTAGTATCAATATTAATGAACTAATGTGCACATTTAAGTCAACTCAAATGCTCCTTTTATGGAATTGACTTTACATAATTTTGCCTGAAGTTAGTTTGTCACAAAGTAGTTCACAGCTTTATTCTAAGATGCTTGAATTCGTTTCAAGTTTGTATTCAAACACTATCTGTAAGAACTAAAGACAGAAACAGATGCAAAGACTGGAAGTTGCACTTAGATAATAAAAGTATTTTGTCACATCCAAAAGGAAGTGGGAAGCAGGGCTATGAAACATAGTTAATATGCTGTAAAGGAGACTGGTGATCCAGTGACGTGATAGTACAGCAATACCCTGTGCTCTTGCCTGCTTCCTCTTCCAAGGATGTGTAGACTGACTTTACTGTCATCAGTAAATGTTTAGTAGACAACCACAAGGTACCCAGTATGTAGATACAAATTCAGACAGAGTGAATGTGCCTTATGAAAGTGAAAGTTCATTTCTTAATGACAGGAAAATTATTAGGAAAGTTCTTTTTAATAGCAACACCTTGTTAAAGGGAGTGTTAGGACTGTTTCATTGTTTGACAATTTGTGCATTTTTAATTCCATACTCAGTCTATTTGGTCTAGTATAGTGACATTTAGATTACATGGCAAGGGAAAGAGACAACTATTCAGGAAAATAATCGAATAAGCAGATTAAATAACATATTAAAAAAGGTCCTCTGATATCAGCATCTGTTCATAAATGAACTAAAATCAAAATTTTTCTTTAAAATCCCATGCAATGGGCACAGTTCTGCATTCCCAATGGGAAAATACAACAGCAATGTTTAGGTCACATTAGCATTTGATCTTGTCCAAGACATTGTACAAGGTATTGAATTGCCTAATTTGCAGCTGGGTTTTTTTTTTTTTTTTTTTTTTTGTTTTTTTTTCCATTGAGTCAGCTCTTCTCATNGCAGTAGTTGCTTAAGAAATATTGGCTACCTGGCAACAGCTGGGCAAAGATCAGCTGGTTTTTTTTTTTTTTTTTTTTTTAGTTGTTCTTTCCATAGCTCATTATTGAATGGAAATCAGCTCCCATAAAGAAGAATTTACACAAAAATTCTATCTTTTCTTTCCATTGACCTGAGCCTGGTTGCTTCATAATGAGTAAATAAACAATCTAGCACTTTAATCAGTATTGTTATACTCCTGAAAACTGTTATGTAAGCACCTCTTTGCTCTGCTACATTGTCACTTTTGTTTTCTACAGTAATTTAAATTATATTGGCAAATGAGGAAGAAACTACAGACCATTTCTTTGACATGGAGTGAACTAGACATCAACATTAACTCTCCTTGATTGAAGAGCCTATATGATTAGGATGAACATAACACACATTGCAGAAAACAAAATCAGGAGAATCACAAGAGCTTGATATAGTTTTAATTACAGTGGGGAAGGATTTCAGTATCATGCCGGAGTAAAATATGGGAGGCACCTTTTCATTTGCAGACTGTTCATTAGGTGTAAGTGACTTTCTCTCTCTTTAGGAAATTCTATTAGTAGGACAGTGACTTATAAGTGAACCTAAAAAAGGCAGCTTTATTTTCACTATATTATACTGAACTGGATTATTACATTTAAAATTTTTATTAATTCACAGAAGATTAGCAACAGTGCTAAAACTATGAGTAAAAAATCTACTGATCAGTATTCACAAGGAATGAAGGAGGATAGATTGATAATGATAAAGATAACTGTTATATTTCAACAATAGCTAGCAATAACATTGTCAAAGGTAAAGTTTTTTTATGTTTACAATTTCAATTTTTACCATGATGTTTACTTTGAGATCTAATACCATGCAAATCAGGGTTTAATACTGTCTTTTTCACTAGATATAAAAAATATATTCATAGAGTTTTAAACAGACAAAGAGCTCAATATTCCGAGAACCTTCCAAGGGCAAATGAAATGAAAATAACAGGTCTTTCATTCAATTAAATAAAATATAAAGCTTAGAAAATTAATAAATCATTCAACTGTTTCATTTGAAAAATGTGTTGAAATGTCATTCATTAAATTTTGACTGTAAGAATTTATTCAAATAATACTTTTCTGAAAAAATTATATAGCTGTTCATGGCATAAAACATCTCGTCTAGCAGAGTAATTTACACTGATTAAAATTAGGCATAGTTTATGCTTTACACTGCTGATTTTTTTATGGTTTTAGACCCAAGATCTAATTTCCTTGGAAATGTAATTTTAGGGCAAACACAGGTTAAGTATGGGCAATAGTGTCCACTCAACCTCCCACTTCCCCATTTCCAGAGAAATAAGCAAACACAAATTCCATTTAGTAGACTAAGTTCCATAACAATAGCCATTTGAATGATTCAGATAGACTTCATCTCCAAGCGACTGACTTTTTATTCTGATGTGGCAGCTATCAGCTCATCAGGGTACTAAGAAGGGTGACACACACATGCCAAACTGGTCTTCTTGCCTTTAAGTCTTAATATATATTCAAAAATGACCATCCTACCTGCAATCATAAAGAAATCATCCATGAGGAGGAAATATTGAATATATTATTGGGTCAGTCAAAAGGTTCATTTAAGTTTTTCTGTAAGATGGCTCTAATAGTGCTTACTTGTCCTTAAAATAATTCCAAACACTTTCATTATATTGTATTATGACAGCAATCATATCAGAATGCATTGAAAAAATATCAAAGTTGATGAATTTTTGTGCAGCTAATTTAATATTGAAGATGGAAGAAAAAAAGTGAAATTTCCAGCATATTATTTTTTATTATTTAAGAGTAAAAGCTCAACTGAGATGTAAGAAAGATTTGTGCATGAGGAAGGTGCTGTGACTGATTGAACATGTTAAAAGTGGTTTGGGAAGTTTCATGCTGGAGATTTTTCACAGGAAGTTGCCCACAGTTGGGTACACCAGTTGAATTTGACAGTGATTCAACTGAGACATTATTTGAGAATAATCAGTGTTACTCCATGGAGGAGATAGCAGACATACTCAAAATATCCAAATCACGTACTGAAAATAATTTGTACCAGCTTTGTTATGCTAATTGCTTTGATGTTTGGGTTCCACATAAGTTAAAAAAATATTTTAATCATATTTCTGCATGCAATTATCTACTTAAATATAACAAAAATGTTCCATTTTAAAAACAAATAACAGGCAATAAAAGGTGCATACTGTACAATTATGTGGAATGGAAGAGATCATGGAGAAAGGGAAATGAACCACCACTAGCCTCACCAAAGCCTGGTCTTCATCCAAAGGTGATATTGTGTATACAGTGGGATTGGAAGGGAATCCTCTATTAGAAACTCCTTCTGGAGAACCAAACAATTAATTCCAAGTACTACTCCCAGTTAGACCAACTGAAGGCAGTGCTCAACAAAAATCATCTGGTGTTAGTCAACTTCATGCATTATCTTCCATCAGGATGTCACAAGACCACATGTCTCTTTGATAACTGGGCAAAAGCTATTACACTTTAGTTTGAGAGTTCTGATTCATTCCCTATATTCACCTCTTCAGATGTCTGTTCATTTTATTTTATTTTTTATAGTATTTTTAAAATTATCTCTGTCATACATAAAGTAAACTTCAACAGACTGTACTTTTGGGGGGACAAAACAATTAAACATCATCACTCCTTTCCAGTTGCACAAAGAAACAAATTCTGAGACTAAGATCCTTTTTCTTCCAACACAAAAATATACTCACTTTTAAAAGCTGAATACAATGCACTAAAAGGTCAGTACAAATACAAACAGGAACAGAATATGAGTTCATCCTTGAAGGACATTTGTTATGAATTTGCTACAACTAAGATGTTCCTTAGTTGCTGGTTTTCATATCATTCTTAGCCATTTGTGGGGTATTCAGATCACTAAAATTAGAGTCTCTTGCACATTCCAAACAACTAATGTTAACAGATCTTCACAAGGTAAACGGCACTGTATTAGGCAGTATAAATGGCACCTGAAAATCAAAACACTATAGGTTGACACTTTCTCTACAGATTTAAGTTATAAACTCCATTACTGTTTTCTTTTTTTCACATGTTTCTCACAATAAATGTCAAAGGTGAAATTCACCATAAAAGATATGAATAATGCCAAAGGTAATGAAACTGAATTTGCCTTTGGTTTCCAAATAGATTGGAATAGTAATTCCAAGCACGTCAAAAACATCCAGTTACTGTTGATTACAAGAAAGTTAAGAAAGTGGAGGAATTCAACAGGGCACAGTGTTTCACTGGTGACAGCAGAGCAAGCTTGCAATGACATGCTATAATGCTATAAATATTATCTTGGAGCACTGCAGTATACATAAGAATACTTGAAACATTTGTATTAAAGATCCCTCAAAAAATACACCTAAATCCCAGAAAAAAATTTTTATGAATACTATTTCTGCCTAATACATTAACCAGGTTTTTTTTTTTTTAAATCTAACATGGGAATTCTCTCCTAGTCACAGCCCCCAAGCCCCCAAAAGACCACAAAGTGCATTCACAAAGAGTTATTAAGATAAAGTCATTGCACACAATGTACTTCTTGTATACTGAAGTGAGTACCATACTGGAGTTTGATGGTATAAGTTTAATGGTATAAGCTTAACACCCATAAGCAAAGGTCTTCAATATTATAGACTTACAGCAAATATCTTCATAAGGACCATACATATAATACACTTACAGTATTAAAAGGTGCAGTTGAACTCAACAGCAAAATGTAAAATCTATCTCCTGTTAACACACTTAATCTGAATTAACTTGCATCATGTTTTTATGATTTACCATTTTAGAAATTAGGATGGAATAAATTTCTCATCCAAAGTAGTTTGTTCACTTATAAAACTATAAGTCAATTAGTATCCGTACCCACTCAATCAGATAACAGAGGCCCTTCTTCTATGAATGTTTATGCTGCCCCGTATATTTAAAATGTTGCCTTAAAAAGTAAAGTAGCCTTTAAGGGCAAAGCTGAAAATTACCATTTTATCTATTAAATAAATGCAATGTTTGTGGATCTTCCAGAAATAATCCAAAGGTTCAGTTTTTTTTTTTTTTTTGTGGGAGGGGCGGCTCCTGATGAAGACATTTTTTTTCCTTCATTCTTTTTTTAAAATAAATTTATTTAATTGGAGGTTAATTACTTTACAATATTGTATTGGTTTTGCCATACATCAACATGAATCTGCCACAGGTATACACATGTTCCCTATCCTGAATCCCCCTCCCTCCTCCTTCCCCATACCATCCCTCTGGGTTGTCCCAGTGCACCAGTCCCAAAATGGTAGATACCAGAGAAAGATTCAGAAGCAGAACATTTTTTTTTACACTTTAAGAAAAGGATACCTAGGTATGATGGATGATAATTCAAGTTCATAATTAGTAAGTCACTGAAAAGACATTGCATTCATTCACATATCATTAGGTTAGAAAATATAAGAGGATATGCTCAAGTTATCGAAATGATCAAGAATCAACATTTTACAGGCTTATTCTGTCCCAAACTATTACCATTTGAGTTGATACATGAAACAATTTTACTGTTCACATTGGGCCAAACATAAAGTACCCATGAGCAGTAGAAACCAAAACATTTTAAAGCTAAAAGTAGCCACAATATTTGGACACTGCTGCTGCTGCTGCCAAGTCACTTCAGTCATGTCCAACTCTGTGCGACCCCAGAGATGGCAGCCCACCATCTGTCTCTGGGAATCTCCAGGCAAGAACACTGGAGTGGGTTGCCATTTCTTTCTCCAATGCATGAAAATGAAAAGTGAAAGTGAAGTCACTCAGTCGTGTCTCACTCTTAGCGACCTCATGGACTGCAACCTACCNCCACCATCTGTCTCTGGGATTCTCCAGGCAAGAACACTGGAGTGGGTTGCCATTTCTTTCTCCAATGCATGAAAATGAAAAGTGAAAGTGAAGTCACTCAGTCGTGTCTCACTCTTAGCGACCTCATGGACTGCAACCTACTAGGCTCCTCCATCCATAGGATTTGCCAGGCAAGAGTACTGGAGTAGGTTGCCATTGCCCTCCTCAAATTTGGACACTATTTTATTTGTCAAAAACAGTGGCTACTGATACCAAACAATTAACTTTAAAATACAGTGCCAGATACTCTCAAGGAAATGTAAATACTAGTATTGTTTCCAATTTTACGGGAACTATTCAGAAGCCAGAAGTTAGAAATTTATGACTGTTAATACTTTCTTTGGATAGTTCTAGTATAGTATATAGTTACAGATGGCTTTGTCTAGAAGACTGGAAAACTGTTCATGGAATAAACACTGTACTCTAGTTGCCATAAATCAACAAAATGCCAATAGTCTTCTGTGGACATGATAGAGAAAATGGCAATTTTGAGGAAAGAGTGCTTCTAAAGGTTTTCTCTTGGAGGCAGCCATGTTTGTTTGTTTGTTTTTTCACATTACTAAAAAGACTAAGTATTGTGGTTAGGATTACTATAATTCCTACAACTAAACTTCCACTTAGGCATAGTTCCATGTTCCCACACTATTTTCCTTCTGTCTACATGCTGGCTTTGGTACTCCATGGTCAACTTTCTCTTTTGGTCTTCTTTATAGCACAGCAGTTTGGTGGTGCTGTCCATTGAGCAGGTAGACCACCATCTCATAGGTGGCCATCATAATGGCTGTGTTTGGAATCTGTCTCACCAGATGAGTTGTCAGACCATAGTAAAGAGACCCAGAGCCACCTTCTTGAACAAGCAAAGATAATGTCTGAAAAAAGGATCTATATTTTGTTCCTTCTTCACACACTCTTGTTCTCACAACTTAATGTGAATATGCTATACTTGTGGCACACGTTTTTGAGCTAGCATCATTCCCAGAAAATCTGACACTTTATAGACTCTTCTTCATTTTCCATTGTAGAAGCAATCTTATATTCCAGTAGTTCTTTTTATTTATTTATTTATTTAAATTTTACTTTACAATACTCTATTGGCTTTGCCATACATCGACATGAATCCACCACAGGTGTACACAAGCTCCCAATCCTGAATCCCCTTCCCACCTCCCATCCCACAACGTCTCTCTGGATCATCCCCGTGCACCAGCCCCAAGCATCCTGCATCCATTAGTTCTTGCTTAATATTTTCATAAATAGCAAAATGGATAACAGTCTGTGATATACCAGCATATGAAGCAGACATTCTCCTATAAAATCCCCTAAGTCCATCTGTCTGATACACTTCATGGACACACTGGAAAGCACCCATTCGCTTTCCCCCACAGTTCCTTGCATTAATCTATAATCAATTTTTTATAAGCCAAATGGGGTTGGTTGCTGTAATTGTGTAAAATGAGGTTAAGTTACTCTATCCAGGAAGTGACCTGAGAATGAGGAGCATGAGATGACATGATCTCACTCTCTTCTCATAGAGGAATGTACAGTAAATGCCTGGCATTGCAGCTGAAATCATGTGTACCTGGGAAAGATCAGGATCAAATAAACAATTCAACTTTTCCCTGTGGTTTGAATAAGCAGCAAATTATATTGTTCTGGAAGGTGCCACCGCCATCAAATTGATGCCTAATCCTCTAAACAGGGAACCGAGGCCCTTCTTTTTACAAGATCACCTTTAGACAATGGAGAGGTCCAGGAGACAGTATGCCATTGACCCTGGCTCCGGCCGTGGTGCTCAGCTGAACTGCAGAGATACAAGGTGTCACAGAAGATGACTGCAGCCGTTTTCACAACTTCCAGCGGACTTGTCAGAATGGCTCCCACTGCACCACCACATTCTCCGGCCAACAGTTGCACCAGCACCTTCTGGCTCCTCCTCTCTACAGCGTGTACTCTAGGCACTGAGGCGGGACGCGGATCCGGCCACCAGAAGTAGGCCGAAGCTTCTGCTTGGCCTGGAGCATTGGACGCTCCAGGGATGGCGAGGGGCGCAAACGGAGACTCGGCTGCCGCCTGTCCGCAGCGCTGCAGCCGCCGACTCCCACTCTGGTCCCGCGCTCAGCACCCATGCTAGAGGGCTGTTTTAGTATTTACAAAATTTTCTTGATGGGAAACATTTAAATTACCTGGAAGAATGTAAAAGGCACCTGGAAGAGTTCTTTACTTAAAAAAGTTTAAAGAAACTTAAAGAAAGTTTTGGGAGAGTGGTATTATGAAGTTTCCCGAAAAATAGCAGAAGGTGGGACAAAATGGTAAAGAAATGGTTCAAAAAAGTTCTTTGCGAAAATGAAATATATGTTTTTAAAATTTTTATTTTAAGTGAAAATGGAATATGTGTCTATTTTTGCTTTACTTTTTGATCAACTCAATTGGCTCAATTTCTTAAGTTAAACACAGATAATCTTCAAATAACTTAGTTTCACTCTCTCATGTCCTATGTTCTCTAAATTTCTTCATATGTTAAAACATAATCATAGTATTGCAAATCCTGGCATAATGGAATAAATATCTAAATGATATTTTGTTTGTTCTACTTTCTTTTTTTTTTTTTCCAGTGGTATTTAGAAAAGATTTCAGGCTTTAGAGAGAAGAGATCTGAGTTTAAATCCTACTACTTCAAATAAACTTGTAATTTTAGTTAATAACCACACTGAGTTTCTTTAAACTTTAAAATTAAAATTGCACCAAATGTGAACTAAAGACTGTCACTTGCTGTCTGGCTCTACAAGGATTAAGTCACCAGCCAGTGCAGTCGCTGACCTTCAACACCCCCGAAAGGAGTTCTGGGTGGAGGTCAAGAGTGAGATACTCTGTACTCCAGGGAAAATCGACAGAACAGACCTTCAGATACTTAGATATTTTCAGGAAGTTTTGTGAGCCCAGTTTCTTGAATCTTCTCATGTCTAGAAAAGCACTAAAACTGTTAATGGACACATGTGGTCCCTGTAATTAGCAGAAACCTTCAACTAAAATGTGTGTTGACTGCATGTACCCTCCTTCACCAGTCATGTGTACCAATGACTTTCCCCTGCCTCATTGGAGCAGTCCCTCAAAGCAATATGAAAGGTTGTCTCCCAGGTTATATTCCTCAGTAAACTCCAAATAGAACTTCACAACTCACACATTGCACATTTATTTCAGTCCGTGCAATCTTGTACCAATGTTATGCCCTTTAGGAGTGGAAACATTTATGAAGCCTCTGATATATAGAAAGTCTTCAGGAAATGGTAGCCTACTGGATGCTTAGGGCTGGTGCACTGGTATGACCCAGAGGGATGGTACAAGGAGGGAGGAGAAAGGGGGGTTCAGGATGGGGAACACGTGTATACCTGTGGCAGATTCATGTTGATGTATGGCAAAAACAACACAATATTGTAAAGTAATTAACCTCCAATTAAAATAAATAAATTTATATTAAAAAATAAAGAGATCTGTAATGTAGTAAATGCAATTGTTTATGTTTAGGAAATATAATAATGTAAATTCTTTTTTTTTAATAGTCTCATTTTAGTGCCTTTTTTTTTTTTACTTTATTTTACTTTACAATAATCTATTGGCTTTGCCATACATCGACATGAACAGGATATTCTAAACTGTCTTTAAAATTGGTTTTGTGGAATTGAGCTGCAGGAATTGCTTGTGTCTAGGTTCGATGCAAGATACAGGATGCTTGGGGCTGGTGCACTGGAATGACCCAGAGAAATGGTATGGGGAGGGATGTGGGAGGGGGGTTCAGGATTGGGAATACGGGTACACCTGTGGCAGATTCATGTTGATGTATGGCAAAACCAAAACAGTATTATAAAGTAAAATAAAGTAAAAAAAAAGAAAAGTGGTTTTGTGAAGCAGGGTACTTGGCTAAATGCATCAATAATCCCTACAATATATTTGGTTTAACTATAAATTATTTCAGGATATACACATTCTAAATAATGAATTTTATATAGAATTTTGGCAACAGGATAGGCAACAAGAAAAACAAAGATGGAAATCTGAGGCCAAAATACCAGAAGCCCACATCTCTGAGATTGGAGGGTCCCCTGCCTTGTAGTAGTGAGGACATGAAGAGTAGGGAGAGTTCGCCCCACACTTGACCCTCTTCAGAAACACTCAAAGAGGAGAGAAAGGCAGAGGCCAGAAAGAGCACATCATTCATCCCCACCCACATGGCCCTTGCTCCTCAAAGAGCTTGAGACAGAGGTAGACACAATATGGCAAAGACTTGAATACAGCCACTCAAGTCTAGCTGTAGGATGGGCCTGAGATGTCAAGGAGATGCTCTAGTTCACAGGCAAATGGGAACTTTCATAAGAAAAGAAGTATTAATAGAAAAGCATTAAGAGATTAAGTATAAGTGAAACACAATTTCTTTTTTTTAATTTTTAATTATTTTTTTAACATCAAAAATCATTTATATTTAAAGTGTTTGTACCCATTTGCAAATAATAAAATACACGAGCTCCCAATCCTGAATCCCCTTCCCACCTCCCATCCCACAACGTCTCTCTGGATCATCCCCGTGCACCAGCCCCAAGCATCCTGCATCCATTAGTTCTTGCTTAATATTTTCATAAATAGCAAAATGGATAACAGTCTGTGATATACCAGCATATGAAGCAGACATTCTCCTATAAAATCCCCTAAGTCCATCTGTCTGATACACTTCATGGACACACTGGAAAGCACCCATTCGCTTTCCCCCACAGTTCCTTGCATTAATCTATAATCAATTTTTTATAAGCCAAATGGGGTTGGTTGCTGTAATTGTGTAAAACGAGGTTAAGTTACTCTATCCAGGAAGTGACCTGAGAATGAGGAGCATGAGATGACATGATCTCACTCTCTTCTCATAGAGGAATGTACAGTAAATGCCTGGCATTGCAGCTGAAATCGTGTGTACCTGGGAAAGATCAGGATCAAATAAACAATTCAACTTTTCCCTGTGGTTTGAATAAGCAGCAAATTATATTGTTCTGGAAGGTGCCACCGCCATCAAATTGATGCCTAATCCTCTAAACAGGGAACCGAGGCCNTGTGTACCTGGGAAAGATCAGGATCAAATAAACAATTCAACTTTTCCTTGTGGTTTGAATAAGCAGCAAATTATATTGTTCTGGAAGGTGCCACCGCCATCAAATTGATGCCTAATCCTCTAAACAGGGAACCGAGGCCCTTCTTTTTACAAGATCACCTTTAGACAATGGAGAGGTCCAGGAGACAGTATGCCATTGACCCTGGCTCCGGCCGTGGTGCTCAGCTGAACTGCAGAGATACAAGGTGTCACAGAAGATGACTGCAGCCGTTTTCACAACTTCCAGCGGACATGTCAGAATGGCTCCCACTGCACCACCACATTCTCCGGCCAACAGTTGCACCAGCACCTTCTGGCTCCTCCTCTCTACAGCGTGTACTCTAGGCACTGAGGCGGGACGCGGATCCGGCCACCAGAAGTAGGCCGAAGCTTCTGCTTGGCCTGGAGCATTGGACGCTCCAGGGATGGCGAGGGGCGCAAACGGAGACTCGGCTGCCGCCTGTCCGCAGCGCTGCAGCCGCCGACTCCCACTCTGGTCCCGCGCTCAGCACCCATGCTAGAGGGCTGTTTTAGTATTTACAAAATTTTCTTGATGGGAAACATTTAAATTACCTGGAAGAATGTAAAAGGCACCTGGAAGAGTTCTTTACTTAAAAAAGTTTAAAGAAACTTAAAGAAAGTTTTGGGAGAGTGGTATTATGAAGTTTCCCGAAAAATAGCAGAAGGTGGGACAAAATGGTAAAGAAATGGTTCAAAAAAGTTCTTTGCGAAAATGAAATATATGTTTTTAAAATTTTTATTTTAAGTGAAAATGGAATATGTGTCTATTTTTGCTTTACTTTTTGATCAACTCAATTGGCTCAATTTCTTAAGTTAAACACAGATAATCTTCAAATAACTTAGTTTCACTCTCTCATGTCCTATGTTCTCTAAATTTCTTCATATGTTAAAACATAATCATAGTATTGCAAATCCTGGCATAATGGAATAAATATCTAAATGATATTTTGTTTGTTCTACTTTCTTTTTTTTTTTTTCCAGTGGTATTTAGAAAAGATTTCAGGCTTTAGAGAGAAGAGATCTGAGTTTAAATCCTACTACTTCAAATAAACTTGTAATTTTAGTTAATAACCACACTGAGTTTCTTTAAACTTTAAAATTAAAATTGCACCAAATGTGAACTAAAGACTGTCACTTGCTGTCTGGCTCTACAAGGATTAAGTCACCAGCCAGNCCTACTACTTCAAATAAACTTGTAATTTTAGTTAATAACCACACTGAGTTTCTTTAAACTTTAAAATTAAAATTGCACCAAATGTGAACTAAAGACTGTCACTTGCTGTCTGGCTCTACAAGGATTAAGTCACCAGCCAGTGCAGTCGCTGACCTTCAACACCCCCGAAAGGAGTTCTGGGTGGAGGTCAAGAGTGAGATACTCTGTACTCCAGGGAAAATCGACAGAACAGACCTTCAGATACTTAGATATTTTCAGGAAGTTTTGTGAGCCCAGTTTCTTGAATCTTCTCATGTCTAGAAAAGCACTAAAACTGTTAATGGACACATGTGGTCCCTGTAATTAGCAGAAACCTTCAACTAAAATGTGTGTTGACTGCATGTACCCTCCTTCACCAGTCATGTGTACCAATGACTTTCCCCTGCCTCATTGGAGCAGTCCCTCAAAGCAATATGAAAGGTTGTCTCCCAGGTTATATTCCTCAGTAAACTCCAAATAGAACTTCACAACTCACACATTGCACATTTATTTCAGTCCGTGCAATCTTGTACCAATGTTATGCCCTTTAGGAGTGGAAACATTTATGAAGCCTCTGATATATAGAAAGTCTTCAGGAAATGGTAGCCTACTGGATGCTTAGGGCTGGTGCACTGGTATGACCCAGAGGGATGGTACAAGGAGGGAGGAGAAAGGGGGGTTCAGGATGGGGAACACGTGTATACCTGTGGCAGATTCATGTTGATGTATGGCAAAAACAACACAATATTGTAAAGTAATTAACCTCCAATTAAAATAAATAAATTTATATTAAAAAATAAAGAGATCTGTAATGTAGTAAATGCAATTGTTTATGTTTAGGAAATATAATAATGTAAATTCTTTTTTTTTAATAGTCTCATTTTAGTGCCTTTTTTTTTTTTACTTTATTTTACTTTACAATAATCTATTGGCTTTGCCATACATCGACATGAACAGGATATTCTAAACTGTCTTTAAAATTGGTTTTGTGGAATTGAGCTGCAGGAATTGCTTGTGTCTAGGTTCGATGCAAGATACAGGATGCTTGGNTTTTTTACTTTATTTTACTTTACAATAATCTATTGGCTTTGCCATACATCGACATGAACAGGATATTCTAAACTGTCTTTAAAATTGGTTTTGTGGAATTGAGCTGCAGGAATTGCTTGTGTCTAGATTCGATGCAAGATACAGGATGCTTGGGGCTGGTGCACTGGAATGACCCAGAGAAATGGTATGGGGAGGGATGTGGGAGGGGGGTTCAGGATTGGGAATACGGGTACACCTGTGGCAGATTCATGTTGATGTATGGCAAAACCAAAACAGTATTATAAAGTAAAATAAAGTAAAAAAAAAGAAAAGTGGTTTTGTGAAGCAGGGTACTTGGCTAAATGCATCAATAATCCCTACAATATATTTGGTTTAACTATAAATTATTTCAGGATATACACATTCTAAATAATGAATTTTATATAGAATTTTGGCAACAGAATAGGCAACAAGAAAAACAAAGATGGAAATCTGAGGCCAAAATACCAGAAGCCCACATCTCTGAGATTGGAGGGTCCCCTGCCTTGTAGTAGTGAGGACATGAAGAGTAGGGAGAGTTCGCCCCACACTTGACCCTCTTCAGAAACACTCAAAGAGGAGAGAAAGGCAGAGGCCAGAAAGAGCACATCATTCATCCCCACCCACATGGCCCTTGCTCCTCAAAGAGCTTGAGACAGAGGTAGACACAATATGGCAAAGACTTGAATACAGCCACTCAAGTCTAGCTGTAGGATGGGCCTGAGATGTCAAGGAGATGCTCTAGTTCACAGGCAAATGGGAACTTTCATAAGAAAAGAAGTATTAATAGAAAAGCATTAAGAGATTAAGTATAAGTGAAACACAATTTCTTTTTTTTAATTTTTAATTATTTTTTTAACATCAAAAATCATTTATATTTAAAGTGTTTGTACCCATTTGCAAATAATAAAATACACGAGCTCCCAATCCTGAATCCCCTTCCCACCTCCCATCCCACAACGTCTCTCTGGATCATCCCCGTGCACCAGCCCCAAGCATCCTGCATTGAACATAGACCGGCGCCTCGTTTTTTGAGGGTGGAAGGATTTGGGAGAATGGCATTGAAACACAATTTTTAAACAAAGCTATCAATGCCTAGGACAGGTAGAAGCCACTTATGGTGTTAATTCATTTTATAGTTTTTGCTTCTAGATGTTAATTTATTACTGCAAGTCTATACACTTATCTTATAAATCTTTAAGTTTTAGTTTCCACTGACCAGATTGGAGAATCACACCTTTTATTCCCAGCATGACTCTGAATACTTCCTACTAAGTTCTAAACTTAGTAGACCATTACTAGTGTTGTCAGTCACAAATTCGTGTCTGACTCTGCAGCCCCACAGGCTGCAACATGCCAAGCTTCTCTGTCCTTCACCATCTCCTGGAATTTGCTCAACTTCATGTCCATTGAGTCAGTGATGCTATCCAAATATCTCATCCTCTGCTGCCTTCTTCTCCTTTGACCTTCAATGTTTCCTAGTATCAGGATTTTTCCTATGAATTGGCTGTTTGCACGAGGTGGCCACAGTATTATAACTTCATTATCAGTCTTTTCAATGACTATTTGAAGTTGAATTCCTGTAGGATGAATGATTTGAACTCTTTGCTATCAAGAGACTCTCAACAGTCTTCTCCAGCACCACAATTTGAAAGCATCAATTCTTTGGTGCTCGACCTTCTTTATGGTCCAACTCTCACATCCATACATGACTACTGGAAAAACCATAGTTTTGAATATATGGACCATTATCAGCAAAGCGATGTCTTTTCTTTTTAATATGCTTTCAATATTTATCATAACTTTTCTTCCAAGGAGCAAGAATCTTTTAATTTCATGGCTGCTATCACCATCTGCAGTGATTTTAGAGCCCAAGAAAACAAAATTTGTAACTGTTTCCATTTTTTTCCCTTTCTATTTGCCATGAAATGATAGAATCAGATGCAGTGATCTTAGTTTTTGAATTGTGAGCTTTAAGTCAGCTTTTTTGCTCTCCTCTCTCACCCTTATCAGGAGGCTCTTTCGTTCCTCTTCACTTTCTGACATTAGAGTGGTGCCTTCTGAATATGTGAGGTTGTTGATATATCTCCTGGCAAACATGATTCCACCTTGTGAGTCACCCAGCCTGGCATTTTATGTGATGTACTCTTGCATAGAAGTTAAATAAACAGGGTGACAATATACCGCCTTGCCATACTCTACCAATTTTGCACCAGTCATTTGTTCCCTGTAAAGTTCTAACCATTGCTTCTTGACTTGCACAGAAGTTTCTCAAGAGACAGAAAAATTTGGATCATATTCACATATCTTTAAGAATTTTCCAAAATTAGTTGTGATCCACACAGTCAAAGGTTTTAATGTTGTCAATGAAGCAGATGTAGATTTTTTTTTCTGGAATTCCCTTGCTTTTTTATGATCCAATGATGGTTGGAAATTTGATCTCTGATTCTTCTCCCTTTTCTAAATCCAGCTTGTGCATTTAGAAATTCTCATGTCACATACTACTAAAGCCTAGCTTGAATGATTTTGATCGTAACTTTACTAGCATGGGAAGTGAATATGATTGTAGGGTGGTTTGAACATTTTTTGGCACTGCCCTTTTTTGGAATTGGAATTAAAATTGATCTTTTCCAGTCCTGTGGCCACTTCTGACCACCACTGCATGCTGACAAATGACGTGTTTTTGTCAATAAAATGTTCATTATTATAGTAATTTATCATTAAAAAACTTTACTGAATCACATTGTTTTTACTTTCAGAGCCCATATCCACCCAGGGTACTCTTATGTTCCCAACATTCCTCTGTCTCAGGACTATGGAAACTGGAAAAAATACAAGACAGATTTGTGATTCAAACTCTAGCTACCAGTCAGCCCATCTCGGATTTTCTATTCACAACTGAGTTGTCTTTTGAGAACTCAAACATTAGGACTTGGCTTTGTTCTAACTTTGCACTTCTTTTTAGATATATCAAGAGAGAATCATTCTTTTTTTTTTTTTTTAATCACTGTGTGTTTCATTTATCCTTGAATTTAAAACAAAAGTAAAAAAAGTTCTGGGTAATAGGTAAAGATTCTGTAGATACTTATTAATAGATTCCTTGTCTCTCACTGGTATTCATTCTCGACAGTGGTGTGTCTATAAATATCTGATGACACATTCTTGCCTCTTTTATTTCCTTCACTCTGTTCTTTTTTTAGGAAAAAATAAAACTTACCTTTNTGGGTAATAGGTAAAGATTCTGTAGATACTTATTAATAGATTCCTTGTCTCTCACTGGTATTCATTCTCGACAGTGGTGTGTCTATAAATATCTGATGACACATTCTTGCCTCTTTTATTTCCTTCACTCTGTTCTTTTTTTAGGAAAAAATAAAACTTACCTTTTTTTTCTATATAAGTTGTAAATAATCATATGGTGCAAGAAGGTGAAATAAACATTTGGAATTCAAAAAGAAAGCAATAATCAGTGGAAATTTATCTGTGTAGCTTTCCTTTTGGGTACTAAATTCATGTAAAATTTGTTTTGCTGCTGGTGGTGAAGAAAAGAAAATATTACTATCTATTTACCATAGCGTCATGTATGGGAACCATGAATGATTCTAGAAGTCTGAAGTATTAGAAGTATATATGTATCATCTGTATTATAAATATTATATAAATATAGACTATATATATATTTTGCCAACACAGGAGATATAAAAGACACAAATTTGATCCCTGGGTCAGAAGATCCTCTAGAGAAGAACAAGACAAGCCACTCTAATATTTTTACTTGAAGAATGCCATGGACAGAGTAGCCTGGCAGGCTATGTGGGGTCTCATGAAGAGTCAGACATGACTAATGTGACTTAGCATGCATGAACTCTTTGCACACAGATGACTTTGAAGTTCTACAAGATGCATTCAATGGTATTTAAATGGGAAGATAGATTCCAGTTAATATCTGGTTTTCAGGCACCTGAGAACAAACTGAATTTTACATGCAGAGAGGATTTTCAAGTTATATTCATTGCTGAGGATTTCAATTTTTACTTTTTACTATACACTAGTCATTTGTGCTCCATGAACTTCAAACAATAAAGAGAACTATTATATCTACATTTTCCCATTATGTTAATTATTAGTTGCACATATTACCAAATCAAATTTCTTGTTCTCAGACCCAGAGTTTTATNACACTAGTCATTTGTGCTCCATGAACTTCAAACAATAAAGAGAACTATTTTATCTACATTTTCCCATTATGTTAATTATTAGTTGCACATATTACCAAATCAAATTTCTTGTTCTCAGACCCAGAGTTTTATTCTTCCTACAAAATCAGAACTAAAGATCATTTTCACAGAGCGTTTCCACAACTGGGTAGGGTAAGTAAAATTAACTTTGTAGCAATGATGCTTACCCTTTCATTGCTCTTGTGGATTCTAAATTTCATTAAATGAATTATTGGTTGCTGCAAAACAAAATAACACAAGATATGGCCACTTAAAACAAGCATTCATTATCTCTCAGTTTCTGTGGTGCAGGACTTAGTTTAAACCTCTATTTAAAGATTTTTCATGATGTTGGATTCAAACTTTTAGCCAAGACTTTAGTCTCATCTAAAGAGTCAATTGGTAGAGAGGATGTTTTTCCCAACATGCTAGCTGGCTTCTTTCAGAATGAGCCAGTAAGAGGGTAAGAAAGTGCATCCAGGATAAAAGCTACATTAGTTTTGTAACTTCATCTCTATCGTAAGTGACAATCCATCACTTTTATGCATTTTATTTTTTTAGGAGTCACTATATTCAGGCTTTTTCATACTGTTCATGGGGTTCTCAAGGTAAGAATACTAAAGTGGTTTGCCATTCCCTTCTCCATAAGCTGAGCACAAAAGAATTGTTGTTTTTGAACTGTGGTGCTGGAGAAGACTTTTGAGAGTCTCTTGGACAGCAAGGAGACCCAACCAGTCCATCTTAAAGGAAATCAGTCCTGAATATTCATTGGAAGTACTGATGCTGAAGCTAAAAACTCCAATAGTTTGGCCACCTGATGTGAAGAACTGACTAATTGGAAAAAGTCCTGATACTGAGAAAGATCGAAGGTGGTGGGGGGTTGGGGAGAAGGGGATGACAGAGAATGATATGGTTGGATGGCATCACTGACTCAGTGGACATGAGTTTGAGTAAACTCTGGGAGTTGGTGATGGATGGGGACACCTGGCGTGCTGCAGTCCATGGGGTTGCAAAGAGCCAGACATTACTGAGCAACTGAACTGAACTAACTGATATTCAGGTCATACTGAATTAGAGAGAATTGTACAAAGTCATCAATACCAGGTAGGGGCATGATTGAGGACCACATTAGAGGCTGTCAATGACATCTGGGAAAATAGGAAACATGCTTGTATTATATACAAGATATTTCTAAAGCATAGCATTTAGTTTGAAATCTAAAATTATTCAAGTAAAATGTAACAGAATTGAATTTGATTAAGGATAACTCAAAATAATAAGATGAAACTAGCTAGTATCACATGGTTCAATAATTGGAAGTTATAAAATTTCTTAACTCATGCCTAAATTGCCATTGTTCTTTAGTCACTAAGTCATATCCAACTCAGGGATGTCATGGACTGCAGGATGCCAGGCTTCACTATACTTCACTATCTCCTGGAGTTTACTTAAACTCATGTAAATTGAGTCAATCATGCTTTATTACTAACCATCTTACCCTATCCCACCCTTTTCTCTCTTTTTGTCTTTAATTTTCACCAGTATCAGATGAAATGATACTGGCTCTTCCAATGAACTGGCTCTCTGCATCAGATGGCCAAAATATTGGAGCTTCAGCTTCAGTATCAGTCCTTATAATGAATATTCAGTGTTGATTTCCTTTAGGATGGACTGATTTGATCTCCTTGCTGTCCAAGGGACTCTCAAGAGTCTTCTCCAGAACCAGAATTCAAAAGCATCATTTTTTTTTTTAAACACTCAGCCTTCTTTATGATCCAACTCTCACATCTGTACATNTTGATTTCCTTTAGGATGGACTGATTTGATCTCCTTGCTGTCCAAGGGACTCTCAAGAGTCTTCTCCAGAACCAGAATTCAAAAGTATCATTTTTTTTTTTAAACACTCAGCCTTCTTTATGATCCAACTCTCACATCTGTACATGACTACTGGGAAAAAACTTAGCTTTGACTCAACGGACGTTTGTCAGCATGGTGATGTCTCTGCTTTTTAATATGCTTTCCTTCTAAGGAGCAAGCATCTTTTAATTTCACAGAAAATATAAAATAGAACAGATATGACACGTCTTGGAGAAAATATAATAATACAACACAATCAAAACACTGTTAAAGGAACTTAACACATTTTTATTATGCCAGCTAAGTTACATATATTTATACCTATTTTTTCTCCTTTACTTCATTTTCCCCCAAAGTTTAGTGATATTACCAAGTGCATAAATGCTTGAAACAAATATTAAGTAAATTAATCAATCAACAGTTATTTAATGGCAAATTTTATGGATATCATAAAAATGATGATCTTCTCCCAAGTATTGGCTTTATATAATTGTGTGACTTGATAATTATATCTTCTTGCAAAATTGAACACTTTATCATTATGTGATATTCCTCCATCACATTTAATTTTCTTTGTTACAAAGCTAACTTTGTTGGAAGTTAATATAGTTATACCAAATTTCATTTGGTAGGTAATTACATCTGTTTCTCCATCTACTTTACTTATAAATTATCTGAGTCAATATTTACAGTGAGTTTCTTGTAGATCTTTCAGTATTACTTTTACTTTTTAAATCCAGCCTAAATTTCTCTACTTTCTAACTAGTGTGTTTAGATCATTTATATTTAAAGTAACTATTGATATAGTTGGGTAAAGATAGCTATATTTCTAATAGCTTTTTGTCATGCATTTGTACATTGTTTAATTTTTTCTATTTTTGTCACTTCTGATTTTAAGTGAGCATTTTTAATCATTCTATTGTATCTTTATCATTATTTTTCATTTATGTTTTTTACAGTTTTCAGGTGACTTCCCTCAAATTTACAATATACATAGTTTTTCTTTTTAAATTTATTTATTTTTAATTGAAGGCTGTATATTGTCACCCTGCTTATTTAAATTATATGCACAGAACATCAGGTGAAATGCTGGGCTGGATGAAGCACAACCGGGAATCAAGATTTCTGGAAGAAATATCAATAACCTCAGATATGAAAATGAACTACCCTTATGGTAGAAAGCAGAGAGGAACTAAAGAGTCCCTTGATACAGGTGAAAGAGGAGAGTGAAAAACATGGCTTGAAATCAACTTTAAAAAAATGAAGATCATGGCATCCTGTCCCATCACTTTATAGCAAATAGATGGGGAAACAATGAGAGACTTTATTTTCTTGGGCTCCAAAATTACTGCAGATGGTGACTGCAGTCATGAAATTAAAAGATTCTTTCTCTTTGGAAGAAAAGCTTTGACCAACATAGACAGTGTATTAAAAGCAGAGATAGCACTTCGCTGACAAAATCCATCTAGTTAAAACTATGACTTTTCCTGTAGTCATGTATGGACNCTGCAGTCATGAAATTAAAAGATTCTTTCTCTTTGGAAGAAAAGCTTTGACCAACATAGACAGTGTATTAAAAGCAGAGATAGCACTTCGCTGACAAAATCCATCTAGTTAAAACTATGACTTTTCCTGTAGTCATGTATGGACGTGAGAATTGGACCATAAAGAAGGCTGAGAGCTGAAGAACTGATGCTTTTGAACTGTGGTGTTGAAGACTCTCGAGAGTCCTGTGGACTGCAAGGAGATCAAATCAGTCCATCCTAAAGGAAATCAGTCCATCTTAAAGGAAATCAGTCTTGAATGTTCATTGGAAGGACCGATGATGAACCTTAAGCTCCAGTACTTTGGTCACCTGATACAAAGAACTGACTCACTGGAAAAGACCCTGATTCTGGGAAGGATTTAAGGCAGTAGGAGAAGGGGACAACAGAGGATGAGATGGTTGCATGGCATCTCCAACCATATGGAAGTGAATTTGAGCAAACTCCGGGAGTTGGTGATGGACAGGTAAGCCTGACATGTTGCAGTCCGTGAAGTCCCAGAGTCGACTGAACCGAGTCGACTGAGTCCTGGCTGAGTGACTGAACTGAATGAAACTAAAAGACAGGGCCAATAATTAAAGATAGTGGAGCCTGTACCAAAAATCTTGTTGCCAAGACATGCCTTAAATAGCTAGAATTTACTTCAAATGTTTATTTACAAGTAGACAGAATAATTGTTATGCAATATCTTTTTGTGAATTCATTACATAAAAAGTGTGCTTCAGTCAGATATGATAAATTTAATATCAGTGTGAGCTAAAGGTCCATGTAATATGATGAATCCCTAAATGAGAGACAAGACAAAGAAGTTGAGTCACAATCTAGAGAGTCACTTGGGAAGGCATTTGTTCATGGGTATATCTGATTATAATGGAACATTTAGGAAAACTTGGAAGTGTCTCTACCATCTAGCTAGATTACTCACACATATTGCCACATACTTCATCAATTTTCTATCATTTTTAATTTAAAACTTTTTAAATTATTATGATATGATAACACATTTCAAGAGACTTGAAAAATATAGAACAAAGTTATATATAGTTCCACCATATATTACGATTATTATTTTTAAATTGGTAAAGATTTTAGTTGGAGTTTCAATATTATACTCTCAAAGATTAATAGAATGAATAGACAGAAAATTAGAAGGATACAATAGACCTGAAAAAGGCTACAAACTAATTCAGCATAATTAAGATTTATACAATTTTCACACAACAGGAAAATATAAATTCAATTCTATTCCAATTCCCATAAACTGTAAAGCTATAGACACTGGAACATATCCAGGAACATAAAACAAGGTGCAAAGGGGAAAAAAAAAACAAGGTACAAAAAATCCACTGTCTAAATATTTTTGAAATTATATAAAGTCTGCTCCCCTATCACCATGGGATTATGTTAGAAATCAATATCAAAATGTACTGAAAATAACCCACATATTTTAAGTGCAATGTGACAATAACCAAGAGAGAACTTTGACTTAATCATTGAAAGCTTCAGTAAACTTAAAATACTGAAAAAACTCAGAGAGTGATTGCAGAGAAGAAAATATTTAAATGAGATTTTAGTATCAAATGAGAAACTAATACCCAAATAAGAAATTATTATCAAACATAATTTGGAGGACAAACAATACCTGGGCATTTATGTTTTTCAAAATATTCTAAGATAATTCTAATGTGCATCAAGATATTTTTAAAATTTATTCTACTTTACAATACTGTATTGGTTTTTTTTAATTAATTTATTTTTTTAAATTTTATTTTACAATACTCTATTAGCTTTGCCATACATCGACATGAATCCACCACAGGTGTATACGAGCTCCCAATTCTGAATCCCCC
>SJYV01027198.1:0-18912 GCA_006410875.1 Neotragus pygmaeus
GAGCTTCAGCTTCAGTATCAGTCCTTCCAATGAATATTCAGGGTTGATTTCCTTTAGGATTGACTGGTTGGATGTCCTTGCTGTCCAAAGGACTCTCAAGAGTCTTCTCCAGCACCACAGTTCTAAAGCATCAATTCTTTGACTCTCAGTCTTCTTTATGGCCCGACTGTCACAACTGTGCATGATTATTGGAAAAACCATAGCTTTAACTATACAGACTTTGTCAGCAAAGTGATGTTGTTTATCTACTAGTAATCTTTGCCACTCTTTTCTTCATTTTGTCTTACACTTTCCTTATACAAATACTATATATCTTTTATACCTCCTTGTATAATAACTTGACTTTCCTGGAATTCGGTTCCTACTAGCTGAGGAGGACAGAAAGCCTTCTCGTGTGCGCATGGCTCTTCCTGCCACCTTCTCTGCTCCTTTGACTAAAGCTGATCCAGAATGTTTCAGCTGCTAGATTTTTACACTCAAGTCTGTGATTCTCTCTTTCAACACTAGTGTTTCTTAGTATGTATTTCTTATACCTGATGCTACTGGTCTCTTCCTTTATTCATTCCAGCCTAGTATTTTTTTTCCTCCACTCCTGGTTAGTCTCTTGAATGTTTTTGGAACTTATTAATTATATCTATTTTCTATTTTCTATTTTACTAAAATCTGAGTTTTTAAAAAAGTTTTTTTGCTTATTTTCATTTTATTTTTTAAATAACTTCCAGAAGAAGAAAAACGCAGACTTTTGTTGCCATGTTCAAGATAAAACTCCTCTTGATTAAATTATTGAAACTTATTGGCTTTTTTTTTTCTAAAACTGAAATAAAAGGCATACGAATTCTTCACAGTTAAAATATTTATCAGAAAATAAATTTTAGTTATAAACTTGACACTAAGCTATGTACTTTAAAATATAACATTTCACTTTGAAGCAAAACATATACATGAGGGCAGAAATCTTTTATGATTATATGAGTCTTAAGAAAGAGAACTTAGATATTTGTGTAAATCCAATTTTTCATAACAGATAGAGAATAGTTGGACTGTTTTTTACATGTAAAGTTTTACCTTAAGAACTTGCATCATATAAACCACTTGGGGGACTTCCTTGGTGGGCCAGTGGTGAAGAATCTGCCTTCCAATGTGGGGGATGTGGGCTGGATTGCTGAGTAAGATTCCACCTGCCACAACCAGAGAGAAACCCACACTTCACAACCAGAGAAGCCAGCAAGCTGCAACGAAGACTGGATACAGCCAAACAGTGGGCTTCCCCTGTGGCTCGGTGGCTAAAGAGCTTGCCTGCCACTGCAGGAGATGCAAGAGACACAAGTCTGATCCCCGGTTCAGGAAGATCCTCTGAGAAGGAAATGGCAACCCACACCAATACTGTTGCCTGGAAAATTCCACGGACGGAGGAGCTGTGGGGTCACAAAGAGTCAGACACGACAGAGTGTGCACACATGACTGAGCGCGGACATGACAAGAGTGTGTGCACAGCCAAACANAGATCCTCTGAGAAGGAAATGGCAACCCACACCAATACTGTTGCCTGGAAAATTCCACGGACGGAGGAGCTGTGGGGTCACAAAGAGTCAGACACGACAGAGTGTGCACACATGACTGAGCGCGGACATGACAAGAGTGTGTGCACAGCCAAACAGTGAACAGATATCACTTGGAATAGTGCACCTCCCAGACACACTTCACTGATGCTAGAGTTATATGTTCCTAAAACGTAACAGTAGGTCCAAGACTCATAAAAGAACTTGTCAAACATTTCCCAATTCTTACATCCATCTGTTCTCTGTTTCAGTCTCTTGAGGTAGTTGATGATGAAGAAAATTCTCTCCTTTTCTCAGGTTCTTTCAACCCCCTGGAATTCTGCATCTCTGAGGGTGGGAGGGGTCTGCTTTTAACTCTCCAATTCTCCGGATAGATAGATGATTGATAGAAAGATAGCCTCAATGTTTCTGTATAATATTTTGGGGATAAAAAATATCTTCTTGGTGAAGTATCTCTCATGTTACCAAGATGTTAGTCTTTTTTTTTCCCATTGTTAAATCTTGTTTCTTATATTTCCTCAGTAATTTTTACTTTCTTACTCAAAGGTTTATACTTTAAGTCTTCTTTTACCAGCTTTCCTTTTTATTACAAACAAATGCTGTTTGAAACTTGACTCTGAAAAGTTCTATGTAGAGTTTGCCTTCAGAGTCTCTTTCATAGGCACAATCTGTCACCATGGTTCTGCTCATGTCTCCAGTTAGAAATCAACTCCCATGGTTACAAATGGGCACACTCCCCTAGAGGTGCCAATGACCACAAGAGCAAAGGACCTTGAGTGCAAGCTGGCAAAGTCCATTTCTTCCTCCAGCCATTTGGAATCAGGATATTATAACTAAAGTTTGTCCAATAACTATTTAAACTGAGGCTCCTTAAATCTAAGGCTGAAGCCAGGTTTATGAAGACAAGAAAAAATTGAGAGAGAGAAATATAGTGTGATAGAAAGGGGAGAGAGGGTGAGGGATTGGTATGAAAGATGAAGGGCAGATGGGAAAGCGTGGGCTCCAAAGGGAATGGGATGACAGCTTCGTGGTCCGAGCTGTGAAACCCCTTGAGCCCAAGCCCACCTCTTTGATGCTGGGATATGCTAGTTTGCTAACGATCCTTTCAGATTTCCTTTTTTGCTTACCCTGGTTTCACTAAACCAATTCTTTGTGAACCAATTATTCCATAAGGACTTCCTCAGTGGCTCAGAGGTAAAGAATCCACCTCCAATGTAGGAGACCAAGGTTCAGTCTCTGGGTCAGGAAGATCCCCTGGAGATGGAAATGGCAACCCACTCCAGTATTCTTGCCTGGGAAATCCCATGGACAGAGGAGCCTGGTGGGCTACAGTCCATGGGGTATCAAAAGAGCTTGACATGACTTAATGACTAAACAACAACAATTTTTTAACATAAGACAACATGAAGACACTTACTGAAAAANCCCACTCCAGTATTCTTGCCTGGGAAATCCCATGGACAGAGGAGCCTGGTGGGCTACAGTCCATGGGGTATCAAAAGAGCTTGACATGACTTAATGACTAAACAACAACAATTTTTTAACATAAGACAACATGAAGACACTTACTGAAAAAGACGAACCTAGTAGGAAATGGACTTGTGGACACAGCAAGGGCTGGTGAGGGTAGGACAGGCTGAGAAAGCAGCATCGCCATATGTGCACATCAGGTAAAACAGAGGAAGTTGCTGTGTAACAGAGGGAGCCCAGCCTGGCACTCTGTGCTGATCTAGAGTGGTGGTATGGGGGGAGGGAAGGGGGGCTCAAGAGGAAGAGGATTTTCCTCTCGACTGATTTTCATTGTTGTACAGCAGAAACCAACACAACGTTGAAAAGCAATTTTCCATCATTAAAAAATAAAAGAAAAATGGCACAATATATTTGAATTCCTATAATAACAGCAAAGATTCAAATTAAAGGTTAGGAGGAGGGGCAATGCTGGACCATTTGCAGTCCTGACCTATGGGAAATGACCTGTTTGTGCCGGCTCATTAGGCTTCAAAGAATCCTCAATGGAACATATTATGTAGAATAAAATTAAAATAAAATATCACAAGCTCCTAAATTTTCACTCCTGCTATGAGAATCAGAAAGCTATGCTTCCAAACCTGCTTACACACCAAAAATGTTAATCATATCCTTGGGGACCACTTCAGATGAATTAATCCAGATTCACAGACATGGGATGAGAATGATTCTTCTTCAGCCAACTGGAGAACCCCTCTAGAGGATAAAGCAGCTATTGTTTAGGCATAAACAGTATTTTTTTTTTTTTAAGAGAGACACTAGCACAAACAGTGGGCATAGCAGGAGGGTGAAGGCAGTGGTCCCACCTGGAATGATAGCTCTGCTGAAGCTCAAATCCCAGACACAAGGCAGGTCTCCCAACCTCAGGCTTTGGTGAGACATCAAGTGAGATACTAAGTAAGATTAGCTACTAAATCCCAGTTGTGGAAGAGATGAACTGGATATCCAATGCCTGTCCCCCTAGGGCTCATGATCCGACTTTCACATGGCATGTCTCCTGTTGTCAAACCAGGGAATCCAGGTGTGTACACACACACGTGTGAGCCAGGCACAAGCAGGTGCATGCTTCTTCAGACGTGTTTTCTCTCTCCCTACCCATGGTCTCATTCCCATGCTCTGTGCTATTAAACCCATCAGCATTTGCTTAGGAGCTTCCAATAATGTTTTCTCGCCTAAGTGCAGATTACGTATGAATTGAGAAAAGTTGATGTAGAACAAGAAGAAACAGGATCACTTTATTCAAACAGAGCTGCAATCATCTGTCTCTGATTGAGTGCATAAACACATTCACTTAGCTCGCATATCTTCCTATGGGAGTGGAGAGCTGAGTGTGTGTGTTCTGTTTTTATCCATACACAGCAATGAAGAGGTTTATGTTAACGTATGTTAATGTTTCTTCCTTTTATTATATTGCCCAAATGTTTAGTGTTCTAAACAACATCTGAATGCAGATTCAATATGTAGAATCTAGGGAAATGGTATAGATGATCTTATTTGCAAGATAGAAAGAGAGACATAGAGGTAGAGAACAAACACGGACACTAAAAGGGGAAATGGGGGGCGGGGTTTGAGATGAGTTAGAAGATTGGGACTGACATGTATACACTATTGATACTATGTATAAAATAGATAACTGATGAGAACCTGCTGTACAGCACAGAGAACTCTACTCAGTGTTCTGTGATGACCTAAATGGGAAGGAGAGTCCCTTGGACTGCAAGGAGATCCAACAGTCCATCCAAAAGAAGGTCAGTCCTGGGTGTTCATTGGAAGGACTGATGCTGAAGCTGAAATTCCAATACTTTGGCCACGTCATGCGAACAGTTGACTCATTGGAAAAGACCCTGATGCTGGGAGGGGTTGGGGACAGGAGGAGAAGGGGACAACAGAGGATGGGATGGCTGAATGGCATCATCTACTTGATGCACATGAGTTTGGGTGAACTCCAGGAGTTGATGATGGACCTGGGAGGCCTGGTGTGCTGTGATTCATGAGGTTGCAAGGAGTCGGACATGACTGAGTGACTGAACTGAATTGAAATGGGAAGAAAATCCAAAAGATATGGGATACATGTATACGTTCAGCTTATTCACTTTGCTGTACAGTATGAACCAACACAACATTGTAAAGCAAATACACTCTAATAAAAATTAATTTAAAAAATAAACAATAAGACCTTGGTGTATAGCACGGGGAAACTATATTTAATATCTTGTAATAACCTTGCATAATGGAAAAGAATCTGAAAAAATACACATATGTATAACAGAATCACTTTGCTGTACACCAAAAACCAACTCAACATTGTAAATCAGCTATATTTTAATATGGGGAAAGAAACGGCAACCAATTTCAATATGCTTGTCTGGAAAATCCCATGGACAGAGGAGCCTGGCAGGCTACAGTCCATGGAGTCCCAAGAGTCAGACATGACTTAGTGACTAAATAACAGTACTTTAATAAAAGACAATTAGCTTAAAAAAAAAAAAAAAAAAAAAACCNGGTGGGCTGCCGTCTCTGGGGTCGCACAGAGTTGGGCACGACTGAAGCGACTTAGCAGCAGCAGCAGCAGGAATTGTTGAAAAGAAATAACTAAGCATGTGTACAAAACTGTATATTCAAGGATGTTCAATTCATTTTTTCTTAGCAGTTTACGAAGGAAATGGTTCTTCATGGTTGTTTTATTGGGACCCCGATGTGGGGGCCCCTGCTGCTGTCTAAATGCTAAACAGTAGAAGGTTGAGACGCCGCTGGGGATGGGGCTTCTGCTGGAGCAGGGCCAGGGGTTTGAGTTGAGTTTCAAACATTCAAAATACTCATCATGTTCCTTATTTACAAAACAGAAATAGACTCACGGACTTAGAGAAAAAACCTGGTTACTGGGGTATAGGACAGGGGGGAGGAACAGTTAAGGAGTTTGGGATGAACGTGTACACACTGGTTTATTTAAAACGGATACCCAGCGAGGACCTACTGTGCAGCACAGGGAAATCTCCTCGTTGTCATGTGGCAGCCTGGATGGGAGGGGAGTCTGTCGGAGAATGGATACAAGTATATGAGTGGCTGAGTCTCTGCTATTCACCTGAAACTTTCACAATATTGTTATTGGCTATACCCCAATACAAACTAAAAATTTTTTTACATGCTTATGTTCCTGTTGCTATGATGAATAGCAAGAATGATCAGGCAGGCTGCATTCATTCACCCTCACCTCCAGGCTTGCAGTATTTAAGTGCCTGGCATCCTCTGCTGGCCATTATGCCCAGCAATGCCCAGGGATGGTTTTGCTTCCTCCACCTCCTATGGGAGGACTAGGGGCGGGGGCGGGGGGGGTGAGAGAGGCCTGAGGTCNTCCAGCCAGCCTACTTCTCCATCTAGAGCAATAGCCCTGGGAATGTCCCTGGTAATTTAATAGAAGGTGACGAGTAAAGAATTTGTTTACAATGTTTGGGTTCACTCTTTGGAATTATAACAGTGTACATTTAGCATTAAGATGGAGTCTTCTTGGCTGCTTTCTTAAAGCACCAAACATTTTTTCCCTTCAAAAAAAAGAAGGAAAAATCTGATTCAAAACTCTGGTATGTTGAATGGGGCAAAATGCAAAACAGATCTGCTGCATGTAGCTCAGTCATTTCTGACTCTATAGGATCCCATGGGTTGTCTCCTCTGTTCATGGGATTCTCCTGGCAAGAATACTGGAGTGGGTAGCCATTCCCTTCTCCAGGAAATCTTCCCAAACCAGGGATCGAACCCAGGTCTCCTCCATTACAGGCAGACTCTTTACTGTCTGAGCCACCAGGGAAGCTATTTCAATACTTCCCAGTAAGCTCAAGAGCTTCCTAGAACACTGGCACATGTGTTCATCCCTTCAGTCATCCCTGACTCTTTGCAATCCTATGGACTGTAGCCTGCCAGGCTCCTATGACCATGGGATTCTCCAGGCAAGAATAGTGGACTGGATTGCCATGCCCTCCTCCAGGGGATCTTTTTGACCCAGGGATCGGACCCTTGTCTCCTGCAGCTCCTGCATGGGCGGGTGGGTTTTTTATCACTAGCACCACCTGGGAAGCCCAGAATACTGGCACATAATGAGAAAAAATTGAATAAAATAGCCTTTCCCCCATGGAAGGATGCAGTTTAAACTCTCGTTCTCTTGGATTAAAAGAATGGACATTAAAATGTCCATACCACTCAAAGCAATCTACAGATGTAATACAATTTTTATCCAAAATTACTGGTTGGTACCACGTAGTTTATGAAGTTTTTTAAACAGCTTCAGTTATTGCCAGGCCTGAATTCTTTTTTGAATTTTCTTCTTTTATCTCATCCTTTTCTGAGTTCACATGATGTAACTGTGACTTCATCCTAATCTGAACCATAAGGCTTCCCTCTGCTCATAAGCAAATTAAATATCTGCTACTAAACACATCCAACCCTGGGAAGTGGTTCCCTTCCCTTTTCTTCAGTACTTGAGTCACATTTATAACATGTGTTTGATACGCTTTAGTAAATATCAGAATCAGCAATTATCCTTCTACGACTGCTCCCCTCATAGATGTGTTTTACTTTCATTGACAACCATTCTCTGATTCAAATTCACACCATGGATGGCCTTTTCCGTGGGACAGAATGACGATCCTGGTGGCCTGTTCAATGTTAAACTTGACCATTACCATCGGCCTCAGAGCAGGTCATTTCCTTTCTGTTTATCTGTCCTGGGCCTTGTGCCTTTGGTCCAGATGGTTTTGACTAATTAAGTAGAATTTAAATACATCAAATAGAATTGGAATCATTTTGAAGTTTCTGTTGGATTTTTCAACCTTGACTTCTTATTAGAATTACCTGGGGGAGAATTCTGAAAATGCTGAAATGTCACCCATGTGCAGGCAAATTCATCCAGACTGCCTGGAGGCAGCACACGACATTTCTGTCCAGCATGTTCAGGTGATTCCAGCAGCAGCTGAGTGCCGAGAGCTGCCAGGTGCGATATGGGAATTCTGGCAACATCCAGGAGACACGGGTTCTGAATGTGTCCTGTGGCCTTTTCTACCCCATTCTCCTTGCGTGGCACTACATTGTTTTTCTCTCTAAGCAACACTGTGCTAAATTCGCATTTGAGTGCCCTCCGCCCGCCTTTGTATTCGTGTTTCCTGTGATGGGCACCTGGCTCTGCCTGGAAGCTCCCTACAGGCAGGAGCCGCCCACCCCCACTCCCTCCGCTCTGCAGTGAGCACGCAGGGAGCGGACCGGTCCAGTGGCGGGCGCCCAGCGGGGCTACGGCTGGCATTTCAAGGAACTCAGGAAACTGAGCCTCCAAACGTTGCTATCTTCAGCAACATAGCAAGACTAGTCACTCTGATATGTTAATTCTCACATGCCTCTGAGACCATTTATCAGTTGGTTCAGGATCTATGCAGCAGGGGGAAGGAATGAATTATAGGATATGTAATTAATATATGTAATTATGTTAAATTAATATATATAATTATATAAAATATATAATATAATTATATATTATAATTATAAAATGATTTCTAAATTTGCACAGCTTGCACCACGGCTGAGCTTTATGGAACTAAGGACTCTGCACAGAGAGGCAGAGTGGCTGCCTCTGAGGGGAAGCAATGGGCATGCTTCAGGCATGCAGAGGCACCTCGCCCAGCACCAACATCAAGTGGAGGATGAAAGATGCTCCCACCTCTGCCTGGAGCCAAGCACAGCTCCTCAGTAGAGATAATGGGAGGGAACAGCATCCCTCAGACAGCGCACAACATACATCGCTCCGGGGTCATCAGGACACCACCTCATCTCCCACCGAGAGCATGACTGGTGAGAGGAAGCAACCTGGGTTTTTCCCCTCACTCCTCTTTGTATAGCTGCTGATAAGATGTGGGGTTCAAGAATAAGTACAATTATATTCAGATTAATAGTAAAATCATTTTATTTCTAAAGGTTCTGGCTAATAGTGATTTTTATTTTATTGTTTTCCTTAGCTGAACTTTCTAATCTGAAGTCTGAAGACTTACTGCTTATTGAAAAAGAACAAGAATTTAAATGTATTACTAAAAGAAAATGGTCATTTTGTAATTGGTTTTTGACATTTGTGCAAGTTTATTTAGTAGAAACCATCTCCAACTTTTGCTTTAGATTGATGTCTTGCTTAAATTAAGCCACATGGCAGCTCAGATATTAAAATGCTCAGTATTCCTGAAAACATACAATGGGACAGGAATGCAGTTGGTTCTTTATGTTAGATCTGTTTAAAAGGAGATAAATTGTTCCTACGTTACAAGTGAAAAACTAAAACACACACACATGTGTACTCACATGCCCGAACCCCCGCCTCCATCCTGAATGTCTTACAACGGACTGGTGAGAATGTTTTGTACCCAATAGTATGGTCTTTTTTTAAACCTAGTCTAAATCAGGAATCCGTTTTCAAAGGGTTATGTGTTTAATAGCATAAATATTTTAATGTGAACATAAACTCTGCTTTCCCAAACTCTATTGCATTAATCCATCACTCTCTTCTATTGCATTTTTTTAAACTTTATATTTGTTAGTAGACGAGTACAAGCTTTGGAGTCTCATGAAATAGACTTATGTCCTGGGTCTGCCTGATGTAGGAGACATGAGCAGGCAGTAGTAGCTTTGGATTCAGAGGTCGGGGTTTCAACTGAGAGCAGCCACTCATTAGCTGTATGCTTGGTGCTTCAGAAGCTGATTTTCCTCATCTGGAAAATGGTGGTTAAATGGCTTTCTTTGTGAGATTATTGTGAGGACACAATGAAGTAATGCCTATAAATACTATTGCACTGTGACTGGCACATCATAAAACCTGAATTGCTCATGCTTCCCTTTCTCGTCTGTTAATCATCCACACAGATATTTCAAGCTTGTGTAGCAAAACCCTTGTGTTCTTCAGAGAGTCTCCATCCATATGTCTTTGTGGCCCCCTGACTTTAGTGTAACTGATTTACTTAAGGAGGGGTTGAAGTTTACAGCAGCGAAAACATTTCAACTCTCTCTAATGAATCAATCCAACTGAATGACTGTATGTCAAGAACAATAACAGAACAGAGAAGTGTCATCAAGGCTTTTTCCTCCAAAAAACCACATCTGAGTTTCAGCCCCTAGAGTGCAGGCTGAGACAGGTAGAAGTCAGCAGAGCAAGGGAGGCTTCCCCCTAAGAATTCCTTTGTTTCCTGGCTTAATGAGCACTTTACAGAACACTTNAAGTGTCATCAAGGCTTTTTCCTCCAAAAAACCACATCTGAGTTTCAGCCCCTAGAGTGCAGGCTGAGACAGGTAGAAGTCAGCCTAGCAAGGGAGGCTTCCCCCTAAGAATTCCTTTGTTTCCTGGCTTAATGAGCACTTTACAGAACACTTGCTACCAGAATTCTGGTAGGGGGAGCAGACAGCAAGTGATCACCTATTTCCAGAATTAAAACCACATTCAAAATCTTCTACCCACTGATGCCACTGCTACAGATCTCATCCTAGAGTTTCCAGTGTGTTCATGAGAGAGGAACGTAAAGTCATGAGTATTCTCCCCATAAAGTCTTTGCCAACTTTGCACTGCATTAGATGTAACACTGTCCACTGTGTTCACCCCTGGGCTGCTGTTTATATTATCCTAAATCAAAGGACAAGCGGATCTGTGCAAATGGACATGTGGGCTCCCATGGGTACAAAATCCTGCGTGTCTAGCTGAATCAGACCTCTGAACAGGTCAAGTTCAATCTGCACTTCTTTCTGGTTACAAATATGCCAGTGTCATCAGCAGAAGAGACAGGCTAGAAAGAATATTTCTTTGTAAACCCACCTATTGCAGAGGTGTCTTCTACACCTTCCCTTATAGCCAGGTATGTGGGCTTCCTGTAAAAAGTGATAAGCTGAAAATATAGTAGAAAAGGCAAAACAGCAGGCAACCAGCCAGGTCTGGGCTCAATTCCTGCCTGCATTACTTACTCAGTGCTCTACCCGATTTGAAATTTTAAGCTTCGGTTTCTTACAAGGGCAGCAAGGCCAGCCCCGCGGGACGTTCTCCCCCCTTCCGTTTCCCTGTCTGCCTCAACGCGACTTCTGCTCTTGGCCCTTTTCTGTCTTGGTGGCTACCTCTTCTTACCAGGATTTATCTTCAAGCAACCTCTCCATCTCCTCATCTCAGGCTAAAGCAGCGTCCTGTTGCATTACCATCTTGGCGGGGGAAGGAACAAAAAGCCCCCTCACATGCCCTAAGCCAGGAAGGAGTTTCATCAGCTCAGTGACTAGAAAGTTAGGAGGTTCACAGGTTTCACACTTAGTCTTCTTGGTACGGTTGGTGCAACAGCTATTTCTCTGTGAGGACTTGAGGTTTCGATTCTTAAATGTGTTGCCTTTGCCCCCAAAGATGGCTGTTAGCATTAGCAGGGTGCCATGCTGCCCATCTGGGGAAACGCTATATCTCTTCCTTACCAATTATAAAATGTCTTCAGCTTCACTATATGGGGAGCATCTCAAGCCATAAGCCCACTTCCCAACCACTCACCGTATTCCCCTGATTGGCCCTCCTGAGTCAGAGGTGGAGCCTACCCAGCTGAGAGCACATGACGGCCACATCCAAGAAGGGTAGCATAGATTCGAAGAAGGCAAATAAAACGCCCACGTCCCCTCACCACCACCAAGCCTCCACATTCTGTGAAGTTTCCCAGCCCTGACAGCTTTGCTTCCGTGTTATGATGTTCCAATCCAACCTGATCCTAGTAGCCGACTCTAGAAGGTTCAGTGGGAGAGGCTATGGCCTGAGAGCCGTGTGGTTATGCATCTGTGGGAAAAGGACATCTAGGTGACTTCCTGGTAATATGGAAAGGATTTCCTAAAATTATAAAGACTCTCTATAAACTACACATGAGTGTGAAAGTCTCCTGGCTGGTTCCAAGTAAAACTCACCTACAAAACTAAACTTGCACACTGGTGAGGAGACACTGATTTATGGGAGAGAAAATTAGGGGGGAGAGTCCAACAGCAGAGGAATCATTAACTAAGTGATGGTTTATTACTCACTCAGTTATTGCATAGCCATGAAATGTACTGCTGCTGCTGCTGCTGCTGCTAAGTCGCTTCAGTCGTGTCTGACTCTGTGCTAACTCATATCAAATTGATGTTTTGAAGTAAAAGTCTGCTTGTGATATGATCATATTTACATGAAATAAACTTTACAAAGCAATGGTGGTGACAATTTTAAAAAATCATGAAAGTATTAACAGTGTCCATGTGTGGCATTATAGATGTATTTTAATGATGGAAAGGAGATAAATATTAGCTTTTAAATTACAGATCCCAAAGAACGTTTGCCATATTATAATGAATATGTACAGCCTTTCAAGTGACTGCTTTAAATGAGAAATACATGTTATATTTAGTGAAAGAGAAAAAACAACCTAATATATTCAAGATGGCACCCATAATATTGGTTCTGTCATTACTTGTTAATATAGACTTATTTATCATCTCTCAAATTTTTAGACTGTGTACTCAGTTCTATTAAGTATCCATCCCATCAATATTCCTGCAGAAAACTTAACAAACAAGCTTCACATAAATACATCACAATAAACTTCTTAGATAAATACAAATATGTCTCTTTCTTTAAGAAATGGCATTCTCATCAGCCAATAGAACCCTACCTTACAGAACACCTGTTACAGGACACCCTAAAATTTTCTTTTTCTCTCTTGAAAACCTGGGGCCACAAGCATCTCCCTGGCTGAATTCCCAGATGCCTGGTGCTTTAGCTTTATTACAAAGCTTGCCCCTTTTAATCTGATTCTTTCTTCATGATACATGAGCCTCTCCTTGCCGGGTAAGTTCATTTGAGTAAGGTCCTTTCATTTAAATTAATCAGCTGCTTTCAGCATCATCTAGATTGAAGTGTTGTTTGTGTACTATTTATCTTCTTAACAACAAAAAATTAATCTGCAAAACAAAGATCTAATAGGATGCTCTGTTCTCCATGGTGAGAGATGAAATGGTTTGATACTCTCACTGAGGGTAACATTTGCCTTCTTAGAGTTATTCCTGGGTAGTCATTATTTTGTTTCAATGTGATTGCTTTCTGGACTTTATATTTTATCATTATTCCCAGAACACCCATCAGGAACGCCTCCAGGTCTCACCAAGATGGAGCAGCTGCTGCCAGGAATGCTGAAAAGCACCTCTTAACTTTCTCTTTTAGGCCAACACCCTTACATCCCTTCTTGGGGCCACAGATGTAACATCCACACCAAAAGCAAATATTACAAAGGGACGCTCAGGTCTACAAAACACGCCTCCATCCTGTTTGGTCAGTGCAATTCCTTCCTAACATCTCTGCATTTATTGCTTCCCAGAACCATCTTCCCTACGCCCTTTGCCTTCCCATTCCACAGGGTGATGCAGGAAATGCCAGGGGGGACCAGGAACACATCCTCAAAAGCCTAAAAAGTAGGTCCCATTCTAATTCTGCTTAGGACTCTACTTACCAAGAAGTCCAGCCTGTGCTTTGAGGAAGAACAGCCGTCTAGGGTTGTGCATGATAAGTCACTTCAGTCATGTCCAACTCTGTGCGACACTATGGACTGTAGCCAGCCAGGATCCTCTGTCCATGGGATTCTCCAGCCAAGAATACTGAGTGGGTCTCCATGCCCTCCTCCAGGGGATCTTTCCGACCCAGGGACTGAATCCAGCTCTCCGACCTAGGGACTGTCTTTTATGTTTGATGCATTTTGGCAAGCAGGTTCTTTACCACCTGGGAAGCCCAGTTAGGATTATTCCCAGGTTAAGGAAAGATGCAGAAAAAGACAAGCCCTTCTATGAACTATGCTCAAAAGAATAAACAAAGGAGATGACGAAGTCATGATAGACGTAATGACAGAGCCCTGAGATGAAGTCGGGTCTCGGTTACATTCCTTTCACCAAACCTTGAGCCCTGCATTCAGCAGGTGGCAAATACCAACCACTCGCCCTGCCCTGGAAAGACAGCTGAAAACCAGGAGGTCACAGCCCCACCCCCAGGGGACTTGGAGGACATGATAACAAGGCTTTAGATGCCTGGCATTCCCCTACATGTTTCCCAAATATCGATCCTTTTAACTCACAAAAAATACTGTATAGATATTACTATCATTGTCTCTATTTTTACAGATGAAGTAACATAAAACAGAGTGTCTAAATTACTGGCCTTGAAACAGAGGGCCAACACGTTGCCGAGAAGAATCTGTGAACAGGTAGGAATGGCCCAAATCTGTGTTCTGACCACCCTGGCTGCATTCATGGTCCTTGCCACGCTCAACAGCCGCCCTCTCAAAGCAAGACAAGATTACAGCCTCCTTACGGCTGCAAGTCAAGGTGGAGAACATCTTATCCAGCTGCAAGGAGGAGCCTAGAGCACAGGCAGGGTCACCGAGAGATCAGGTGGAAGGATGCATCAGCATTCGCCAGGCTGTTTCCCCAAACCTAAAAGTAGTTAAATGCTTGGGGGTGCATCATACCCAGCACAATATTGTAAAGCAATTATCCTCCAAAATACAATTTTTAAAAATAACAATACCACTTATTTATGGAATGTAGAAATATGATGCAGATGAATTTATTTGCAAAGCAGAAACAGAGATGCAGGTATGGGGAAAAAAATATGAACATTAAGGGGGGAAAAAGGGGGTGGGATGAATTAGAAGATGGGAATTGACATATACACTACTGATACTGTGTGTAAAACAGATAACCGATGAGAACTGACCATACAGCACAGGGAACTCTACTCAGTGCTCTGTGGGGACCTAAATGGGAAAGAAATTCAAGGAAGGGGAATATTTGTGTATGCATGGCTGGCTCACTTTGCTGTACAGCAGAAACTAATGCAACATTGTAACACAACTGTTCTCCAATAAAAATCAAAATTTTTAAATGGATATGGGCTCCAGAACAGTGACTATCTTGTACAACTGCCTGAAAACAGCACTCTGATTGTTGATGAGTGATTTTTATTCATGTTGGATGCTTAGGTGTTTTCACTTTGCAAAGGTGTATCTTTTTTTTTTTCAGATTTTTTAAATAACAATTTTTGTATTGAAGTGTTTATTTAATTTGCAATGCTGTGTTAGCTTCAGGTGCACAGCAAGATGATCCCATGTATATACATATACATATCTATGTGCCTGTATACATATATATTCTATTTCAGATTCCTATCCAAAAATGTATCATTTTTGATCTGTACTATTTTCTGTTGATTCACTAAAAAATGCATGTGATTCAAAATCACATGGACCTGAGTCTAAATTGCCAGACATTATTCACTTCTACCTTTGATTCTGGGCAAGTTTCTCAATTTATCACAAATAATCACACCTCCCAGAGTTTCCGTGGGAAAATGAAAGTACCCTACAGATACAAAGACATCTGGAACACAACAGCATTCTCATAAAGAAAGAGACTGCCTTTTTTTTAACCTTTACTCCCAAATACCCACCATGGAATAGCTTAACCAACATTTTGTTTTTAAAGTATTTATTAAATGATTAACTGACTTTTCTCAAAGGGACAAAGCCTTTTATTTACAAAAGGCAATTCTTACAATCCTGAATTTGAGGACTTAGAGGTTCTTTACACAACCCAGTAGCAGAGGAGATGCTGTGGATCTCACCAAGACTGAGCATTGCCCCGCTGAGCTGGTTAAAACAGTCCTTCAGGACCCGGCTCTCCCTGAGCTGTGCCCAGCCACCAGACATGGTGCAGACGATGCTTCTGTAGGATGTAATGGCCTGATTTGCACAGCTGATCACCCTCCTTCCCTGCCCTGTAGCCCGGCCTGTGCTAGCAGTCTGATGTGGGGCTGAAAGCCAGCCAGCCTGGTGCAGACTCTCTCTCTGCACTGCATTTGCTGAACAGTTCAGACAAATCACTTAGAGCATCTGCATCTCAATTCCTGCTCTTGAGAAGAGTACCCACAGTTTATACTTGTTCATCCTTTAGCTGACTTAGTTAATAAATTTAAATTGCTTTGTAGATAGGTGAAACTGAGTGTGCAGAAGTGTTAATTATCATGATTTATGGACACTTCTCAAGTCCTGCATCTTGTATGCAAATGAGGCAGTAACTACCTCATTTGGTTAAAGGAGAAATAAACACTAAGTAGAAATCATGTCGGTGAGTACAAATGTTTACATGAAAGCGGAAAGGAAGAATGAGAGGACTCTTTGGTGGGAGAGTGTCCTTGAGTTGCCAAAATCATCTGTTGCTTGTGGAGTCTAAAATCTAAAAGAGACGAAGCAGATGAGAGTGTGGGACAGCCTCAAACCTTCAGAGAGAGTGGGTGGGAATCTCAACAACTGGCCCTGGGGGGAGGCAAGGAGCCCAGCAGTCACAAATACTTCCCTTGGGGGTAATTAACTATTAGATATAGCATCCCTGAACTGAATGTGGATTAGGAATTGCAGACTCCATGGGGTGAATTGGTGTGCCTGTGAGAGACAAGAACTAATAATGAGTAACTTTCAGCCCTTGAAACACCCATGATCCAAGAAGGGAGCCCAGGCAGGTGAATGAAGAGCTACAGTCAACATGCTGGTAGGAGCAGTCAGGAGAAGCTTCAGGAGGAGGTCACATTTGAACAGGGTCCTGGTCATTAAGTAGGAATTAACCAGGAAGGAATGAGGAAAGGGTCAATGGGATGCGTCGCTCCAGGCACTATATAGAATGTGGACACCAAAGGCCCAGGGAAAGCCAGGGCAGGTAAGAGATGATCAGGATAGCGGATGACAGAGAGGAAACGATGACCCCTAGGGAGCATCTAAGGCTAGGTCTTTAGTACATCATCACCTAGAAAACCAGATTCTGTGCCAAGGACAGATTTCAGGTCTACAAAAGGATCTCTTCCCTCAGTCACTAAAATTTCCCCTTACCACGATTCAGGAGTATAACCCATGACAATCGGAAGGTGTAAAAATGTTAGGTTTGTGCTACTAAATTTACGAGCCTACAGACATCAGTGGCCTTGACATTGTGGATACTCATTTCTGCCATGATACTATACAGGATCATAATCCTTTACTCATGTCTTCATCTGCCCACCTGTCACACAACAGACCCCGCTAAACCTAAGAGTCTGTGCTGGGTATTAGTCTAGGTGGGCATCCTGGACTAATATCCAGTACACTTGGTTTCCCCTATTTACAAAGCAATTTTGATTTATTAACTAAGTCAGCCAATGGGTAACCAAGTATAAACCGTGGCTGCTTCCTATTTAGGGGACTCTCACTGTTTGCTCCTGGGGAGGGCGGGCTCCTCGTTCTGGGGAGGCTACGCCTGGAGCAGGGAGGGTGAGGGGGGCAGGGCCACCCTCTGAGCGCCAGCACTATGGTCCTTCCCAGGCTGTGCAGGGACCAGGCTTAGCCAGAAAGCGGGTGCGTGATGACCGTCGTGCGGTGCTGGCGCCCAGCCACAGCCTGCCTGACGTCGCCAGCTCCAGCCTCTGCCGCAGCACCACCATGCTTTTCCCAATAGTTTTGGTATGGGTTTTTGCTTGATTTCTATTCGAACTTACAAACAAGAATGCCGACTTCACTGAACAAGTCCCACCCCTTATGGAGGAGCATGGGGACACCTGCTCTGGCCAGCACTGCCTGAGGCTGTTGGGTGCCCGCTCAGCAGGTACATGAGATCGAGCAGAGTGAGAGGGGGCTGGAAGCTGCCTAGCAGCAAGTCTGTGTCATCTATATCCAAACCCCTCAATCCACATAACAGAGGGTGCCGGCAACCATGTATTTATATCCACTCCGTGTTTGTCTTGTGCTTTAACAAGACCATCTCATCTAATCTTATTGTTTATGTGCAACAGTGTTATTGTCCCTGTTGACAGAAACAAGCTGAGACTCAGAAAAGAGAGGTGATTTGCAAACAACACAGAAATAATACAGGTTTGCTGGACTCCTGAGCCACATTCTTTCTGTCTCACCAAAGCACTGTCCACCTGAGACAGGTAGGTATAGGGATCTATGCTGTCATTTCACAGCTGATGGGGGACAGCAGGGCACAGCAGAATTCAGAAAATAGGTGCTTATTTGTAGGTTTTTCTGTAATAAGCAAGGACCCCTATTATCCTGCAGAAATAGAATCTGTCTTGCTTTTATCCCTCCAGTATCATTCATGCATACAAAGAAAAAAATCTTTACAAATAATATATCCAATGACACATACCCAGAATATATAAATAATTCTTTAAAGTAGGCAAAGATTTGAAGGAAATTTCTCCAGTCAAGATATACACATGGCTAATAAGCACATGAAAAGATACTCAACATCATTAGTCATTAGGGGAAATTCAACTCAAAAGCACAATGAGATCACCTCACATCACTGGAATGGCTAAAATAAAAAACACAAGAGAATAGTAAATGTGGGCAAAGAAGCAGAGAAATTAAAACTTTGATACTTGCTGATGGAGATGCAAGAGACATGTAATAGCATGAATAAGCCTCAAAAATATTATGCCAAGTGAAAGAAGCTGGTCTCAAACAAGGTACATATTTATGATTTCATCATAGGAAACATCTGAGATGGATGAAATTTAGAGATAAAGGCTGATTAGTGCTGCCTTTTTGGGTCAACAAGATGGGGGCAATCATGGGTAGAAATGAGGAGTGACTGATGGTCAAAGGCAGTTTTGCTGCATCTTTTATTTCGTTTAAATAAGTTGTAACATGAGGCTCCTAGTTTCAGTTGCTATTAGAGTGCCTTGAAAAACAACCTAGACCTGCACAAACCAAAGCTGCATTTTTAACCTTTTACAAAGATTATATCAAACCCA
>SJYV01027205.1:0-52597 GCA_006410875.1 Neotragus pygmaeus
AGTTGTATTTGAAGGGAAAACATTCTAATGATTCATTTTTATGGAAAAGAATGAAGTTTTCAAGAGTTAAATATATTCATAATTTAATTACTCTGCTGAGACCTAAAAATCTACGTCTTTGACTTCAAGTTTTACTTTCTTTCTAGACTTAAAATTTAAGAATTTTAAATGTACAATGTGGAACTCAATTTTTAGAATACACTGTTGGAAAATAGCTAAAAGCCCTTCTATTTCTAAATTTAGCCCTTGATATATATGGCTTTTTGTCTTTTTGTTTGTTTGTTTTACTCTGTAAATACTGTTATTTCATATTTGGATTAATTTTAATGAGTTTTCAGATACTCTTGGAGACTGGATAATGAAAATGTTATTTTCTATATTAAAATCAGTGTGGTTTTTATAGTGCATTAGTCATAAGTTTGTTAAAGGCTAAATGGCTATTTCATTATGGTAATTAAAACACACTCTATCTCTCACATTCCTACCTATTTTAATGGAAAAATGCAGACTGACATTATTATTAGTAAACTTCTGATACTCTGCTACTATTGTTTCAGACTTCTAACATTGTACTTTGTGAAATTCCATAATAATAAGCCAACTTTTTTTTGCCTTTTTTTTAAACTACCCTCATTTCTCCTCCTGTATATATCTTTCTATTTTACTCTTCCTCCTCTCTCTATTTTCCTCTTGCCTTTCTTGCCTTTATTTTTCTCTCTTCTTTCCTTTCCAAAATTCTTTCTTTTCTAACTGTCTCTTGTTTGTTTTTATTTTCATCAAAACAATATTTAGTAGCATTACCATTGCCCAGTGGTCACAAACACTCTGAGACATACGTATAAACATACAAAGACACGTCTGCCACACACTAGCACATAATTTAAAATAACCCTTCACTTAATTGGAAGATGTATTTTATTTCTTAGTTTAAGTATCTTATTAGAATTGCTTAGAACTTTGATATTATGTAAAAGTTTTTAGTTACTGTCTCTATTACATCAGGGGAAGAAAAGTTTTCCTAGTCTATCTCCCTGTGTCTAACTGAATAGCGATCCATATTATATGAAGTTCTACATAACCAAAGCCATTAACATTACAAGATTAGCTGTAATAGCCCTGATATAGCAAATATTAGGGGTTTCCACTTTTCACTTTACATTTTACTCTTTCCATAATGGGCTTCCCTGGTGGCTCAGTGGTAAAGAATCTGCCTGTCATGTAGGAGACACAGGAAATTCAGGAGATGTGGGTTTGATCACTGGATCAGGAAGATCCCCTGAAGAAGGAAATGGCAACCCACTCCAATATTCTTGCCTGGAATCCCATGGACAGAACAGCCTGACTGGCTATGGTCCATAGGGTCACACAGAGTCAGACATAACTGGGCACACACTCTCCCTAATACCCTGGATTCTGTTTCTGATCTAAATACTCAGGCTTCGCTTTCAGCTGACAGCAATAATGGGTTGATTCATTTTCAGCCAATTCAAAAAAATGATTTTAAGTTTATATGTGGAGTTTCTAAGTAATTTTAGTTTTTAAAATTGGAAAAATTCTTTTGTCAACATTTTTGCTTTTGGTATTGGTTTCCATTACTACTTTCATGGGAGATATTTATCTTTTAAAGATGGATAGCTAGTTATGGAAGCAATTAAGGTGCTTCACAGAATCTGGAAATCTGTAAAACATACTAATAAAATATATCTGCTACCACTACTAGTTAAATAAATTAGGAGTGAGAAATTAATCTACCTTGTTTACCGTCATCTTTGCATTTATCTTGACAAAGGTCAGTAGAATCACAGCAGGAAACAGATTAAGAAATTTGTGGAAGTTTTTCCTGTCCCCCAACTTCTAGCAGACAGTGAACCTTAGAGAGTACTCTAAGCTATTACTCTCAACAATTTTTTCCAGTAATAGTTTAAAAGGCCAAATAAATTATTAACATGGGACAAGAAAAGAGTCTTATTAGTTTAAATTAGTCTTATTTATAAGGAAAACATGTTGCTCTACATTAAGCCTTACCTTGGGTCCTCTGCTTCATGAATTATGCGCTTCTGTGTCATGGATACTTGCATGCTTGATGATCTTGTAGGAACCCATAGCTGCTTCAGAGCACAATGGTGTGATATGAAGTGAGGCAGGAAACAGGAGAACCTTTGTCACTGAGTCAGCTGCAAGAAGAAGTAATGTGTATGAATGTACAGTATAGGGAGATCTATGAAAGATCTACTCTCTTTCTCCCAAAAGACTCTGTTCCATGGTACAAGGAGAATTCAGTTCTATTTGGCAGACCTCCATGTCAGTTTGGAAGCAGTAAAAACAACCACAAAAACAAGTCTCATTTCTCAGTGTCTTTAATTCTCCATGTGTTAAGTAACATTTTAATTCTCATTTTGATTTCACTTTGTTTTAATAATCAAGCACTAACACCCCGCTCCCTTGTACTGAGTACAATTTCCAGTGTAAGGATACAGCGAAGAATGAATTACAGAGATGAGTCCAGTCATAGGTGCTATGCTTGTGTTTGTCACTGGTACAATTTGAAGGAAAGGCCCTATATCTCTTAATTAAGGCGGGGATGACTTTAAACGATGTTACATCAAGGAGGGCAAAGAACTCCAGCAGATGATGCAAGTTTGTTTCAAAATGAGTATTATTAAATAATTCATGTTTTTAATATGGAGAAATTAGGTCATTTTTCCACTCCTCCCACAAATGTTCAATCTTAATATCTAAGTAATGAAACAATACAGAGAGTGTTATCCATCCTGCTACTAACAGAGAATGCCAGTTATGACAGGCTCATTGTTTACTTTAACAGGTAATTTGTGGACTGGAATCATTTAATTGTTTTGAGTACATAATTACATGTCAGCAATTTCCAATTTAATTAAAATGTACAAATCTGAAGATTAAGGGAATTTTTGAATTATTAATCATTTTTCCACTAGGAAATCTTGTTGCTCTGCAGGAGATTTGTCCAGTGTACAACTATACGTATTTTTTTCCTTCTTTTTCACAGACAGACAATTTTCCCGCAGAGCCCAATTACATGGGCAGCAGGCAGCAGTTTGTTCAAAGGTAAGGCCTATTAAATAACTTTCTCGGCTTCCCCATTTGCATTCGTGTCAAAATTGCTTTGCAAGAGTCTACACTTCAGGTTCAAACTCGTAGAGACAATACTTTTCTTCTTTTTCTTTATATGTATTTCAGTAGCTCCACGTTTAAGGACCCAGAAAGAGCCAGCCTGAGAGACAGTGGGCACGGGGACAGTGATCAGGCTGACAGTGACCAAGACACTAACAAAGGCTCCTGCTGTGACATGTCTGTTAGGGAGGCGCTCAAGATGAAAACGACTGCAACTAAAAGCCAACCGCTTGAACAAGGTGAGTGAAGCCTTCCAATGCTTACCAAGTATAAAGCTGAAGCAATGTTAAACCTCAGAATACGAGTTGTAGTTTATCACCTTGGAATGGAGTTTTTATAATATAGCAAAACAAGCAGTAATCCCGAGGTTGCCTCACACAAAAAGCAATTTTTCAATACTTCAGTAACCACAGAAAAATGAAGTTCATGGATTCTAGCCTGAAATCTTCCTGGAATGAGAACTTTTCCAAAGTCACTAGATTATACTTATTTTTATGAACATTTACTAACCTTTGCTGTTTTGCATTTTAGTAAAGGAAAATATGGTATATGTTAACTAGATATGCACATTGCAATGTATTAATATAAAGATTAAATGAATAAATTTAATATATTTAGGTGAAATGAAAACTTGATTGAAATTGTATAGCTCTTAGCAGGGTTGGTATTATTTTTAGTGTAGGTTTTAGCTCCAAAGTTGTTTTTCAAGAGTCAAATAACAGCTAAGCCAGAGTTCTGGCTCCTTCTTTTGATTTACATCTAAGTCTTCCTGGATATCAAATAAACATGAACTTGTTTACCCTGATGGAGGTAAAAAAGAAATGCTTCTTCATGAATACATATGTCTTTTATAAAAATCTAACTTCAGTTTATTAGCTTGATGTCTTTTTATTAATAGCAATATTTTTATTGTTTTAAACACAGTAGAATGTTTATCAATGATTCACCCAAAGAGAATTAAGCTACTCTTTTGTGTAAGACTTAGATGCTGTGAAAAAGCTTTTTTATATCCAATTATAAAAAGTAAAAAGAACTGTTGCATAAATTGAATTTCAGAGTTACAAATGCATATTATATTAGTTAATATTAGTTTTCAAAATATTGATGATATGCAAGTATGTTTGATAGTTAAGTTTTGAGAAGCTATATTTAAACTATTTGAATTTACTGATTTATTCTTCTAAGTCATTTAATGACAGATGATTCGTAGAAAGTATATTTTTGCCTCTAGTGTAATCTTTCCTCTCACATATACATCAGCAGAGAAGAATGCTTTTCAATTTCTCTAATCATGTTTTAATTTTGATTCAAATATGCACATACACACATATATATACATTCAATACAGAAATTAATTAATATATATATTTAAGTTTCTGCACTCAATATAATTACTCTGGCCTTATTTTAAGAATGACCCTCTCCAAAGCCTTCTTTTCTAAGTAATAAGTGCCAGATATATTGTAGCAAGTTTTTGCATAACAAGGCAATATTGTTTTAAAAGTTAAACAAAATTTATTTGAATACTTACCTGATATTTGCAGTTCTTGCAAATTTGAATGATTATTCGATGTGACATATGTGATCTTAATGGGTTTGACTATACAATGTCATATAAATATTTTAGGCACATTTTAGGTAATGAATGTTTGGATTTTGGTATGTGAATACATAGCCTAACAGACTCATCTACGTCTGTGATAAAGTGGTTTGCAGGTAAAACCTTGGCTACTGTTTTGTAAAGCTGCATAGAGTAAGTAAAGCATTTACATTTACTGTCATATCTTCATGAGAAAATTTGTTAATTAAAACCAGCCTGCTGCTCACTATGAACTTCTTAATTCCTTTCCATACACTGAGTGAGCAATGTAATTGATAAGAATGAAAAAAAAAAAAAACCCTATAGGTAAGGACATTTATGTTGGAAAATATAGTTTATACTGAAAACCTGTTATTTTTTCCTATTTTGGTATCAAAAAGTAATGTCTTAGAAGGGTGGCTTTTGTTCTTTAAAGAACATATAGTTGATGTATATTTTAATTAATATTACACATAAAATAACTTCTAGTCTATGAGTAAGAATGCCAATAGAGATGTCTCCTGTAAAAAAAAGTAGTTTTCATGTATCCTTATTAACAAACATGAGAAAATCATGAATCAGAAAGCCACACTTAGAAGATAATCTCTGAATTACATAGGAGACTGACTTGTACTCTAAACATGATTTTTGAAGGATTAAATAAAAGAGTAGTACTTCATTGATTGAATGATTGATGGATTTGGCTCATTAATTCATTTATTTAATAAATATCTATTAAATGCTTGTAATAGTAAGGAAAATTAGATACTTTTGGGACGTCAGAAATAAATTTGATTTGGAGCTTGCCTTCAAGAAACTGTATGTAACTGTGGTAGAGATGGGAGACTCTCTCTATGTCTCTCTCTCCTATCTCCTCTCTCATTTACCTGTATCTCTTATCTGTTTCCCTACCTATCTCTCTATCTACCTCCAATCTGTCTTTTTCTGTCCAGCACCTAGATCATCTTTTTGTCTCCCTGGCTCCCTTCCCTTATGTTTTGTCTTTTTCTTATCTAGGTATCTTATGTATACCTCTACCTACCTACCTATCTAGATGCAGAGGAGGCTAGAATCTATTGTTTTTACTACTTACCATAAACTATGCTAAATTCATTTTAACACTAGCTTATTTAAACTGAAAACTCTAAGATTGCTAGCATTTGTATCTTACATATAAAAAAACTGAGCTATGGGGAACTTGTTAACTTGCAGAGCAGGTTGGAATTTTATCTTATATCTAGATATGACCAAAATTTATATCTTTTCTATAGAACTTTATCTCCAAATAGTCGAACTTGCTCAAATATGCATTCTGATTCATTGCTATGACTAGATATCAAGTAAACTTTAAAGGTTAAGTTAAAACTTGAGTTCATGTACATGAACCTTGGGGGAAAATATCAAAATGACTTATATGCATTGAATTATTAGTGGCTAAAACATTATATTATTTTTGGTATTCATTGCATTTATAAATAGATGAATATAGTTCCTCTCACATTTATAGATGTTACGAAACTGTCAATGTTCCATGAGGTAAGTAGTGAAATCAGCATTAGAAATAAAATAGCATCCCTCCAGGGTTTGTCCTCTTAACCAATGCTTTATACTATTCATATAATGAATGGTTTACTCAGAAAAATAAATAAATAAATAAATGTTTGAAGAAGCAATCAGCCATTGTCTTGGTCATTGTACTCTGTTAATTTATTTGAAAAGCATCACAAGCACCAATGTTAAATTAATTTAATGCACACCTATAAAGAGTAATTTCCTTTATGGATGAAAGAAGATGACAGCAGTATTCAAATAATTATCTCCTGTCCAAGTTTCATATGTTAAACACTAATTTTTAATATCTTAAAAAATCTAGAAAACAGAAATAAATTTCCTTTAAAACAAAAAAAAACAAAAAGAAACCTATTTATCACTTTTGCTCATTTTAAAATATTTATAGTAGTGTCTTAATAGTTTTTAAAAAGTTGTATCATGTTATATTTCATATTTTTATATTCATTTAGTTGGCTTCTTTCCCTGTTTAAATTATCTCTATTAAGAAGAATAATGTTCTATTTCTAAATTAAAATACTATTTTAACTTAGAAATTAAAATCAATTTAAAAAATAATCTTCATATTTTCAATGGACATTTTCTATGCTAATAAGGATTTCCCTTTGCAAATAGCTTAGTACATTTGAAATTTTATTTCATTAACTCAACTGTTGCTATTTTATTTTCTCTTTTGTACCGTTAGATTTTTTTCCATTTGTTTTATTCCTGTTATTTGTGTACTTTTGCTACCTTCAGTTTAAGTATCCCAGATATACAGCGCTAGTATGTGTTGCCCATTATTTTAGAAAAAAAAAATTTGAAAGGATTCAGTAGCTAATTGATGGTATGCACTATAGCTGAAGATAGCTTTAAGGATTTTATGTTAATAAACCTTCTAATAGAAAGAAGTTATTTTAGTTTCTCTTAGTGTGATTTAAAAAATAACACCTCTCAAAGAATGTACTTAGTTTCTTAGTATTTGAGTTCAGTTTTCTGTCTGCCTCTCTGTCAGTTAGATTTTTCCCCATATATTCCCCATCAAATATTGAATGTAGTTAGGTAGGTTAGTTGTTAGATAGAAAGAGGAGGGAGATAATAGTAAAACAATCTGAATGTTTTGGAATTCATATGGTGCCCATACTAGCACATTCACACACACACACACACACACACACACATTATTTAATAAGTCATTGTTTATCAGAAAATGACACAGAAATTGATGAAAATACATTTGATCTTATTCTGCTGATTTTATATTTTGGAATGAGAAAAACTAATTTATATCAAGAACTAATAAAAATGCATGTTACTTCTGTAAACAAGAATCACAATTTTACAAAGAAGAAAAACTCTTTCAAAAATTTGTGAAGGCAATTTACAGCTTATACCTCAGAATACCGTTTATACTTTGACTTCAAGGAAGTACGGTGCCCTTGAATTTCTATCCATCAGAAACCCTATAAAGTATTTTGATTGTTAGCAATAATTGCTTTTTTTTTTCTTTTAAAAATATGTAATAAGCTTTCCCTAAAATTCAGTAGTCGCTATTGATTCCCAAATAATAAATGTGCAGTTTTTATCAGTGCTGACCAGCAATTTCTTTGAGCTTCTTATTGATAGCTCAGTGACTGTTCTCAATTTTTCAAGGATAATCGGTCTTCTGATATCTTTATAGTTCACTGAAACCAACTCCTTGAAGGGGCCAGATTGTTGGTCCCCTCCCTGGTGACTGGACTCCAGAACATTTCTGAGCCTCAGGAGTTGTTCCTTTCACATTCTTTTTTGTTTTTCATTTTATTTAACTGCTTTATGATTTATTTTATTCTATTCAAGTCTGTGTCTCCCCTGTTCTCTCTACTGCCAGAAAAATATGACTTCTTAAATTATGTTCTGAATTCAAAACATTTCACAGTGGAATCCTTGATTATAATATAATAAAAATATAATCAGTAGAAAGTTGAGAATAAATGAAATACTAAATAAAGTAGGTTTGCTTCAGTGAATTCAGTTTTAAAACTAATTGCATTCTTAAGGGTTGCTGCTACCAAGTCGCTTCAGTCGTGTCCGACTCTGTGTGACCCCACAGATGGCAGCCCACCAGGCTCCCCGTCCCTGGTATTCTCCAGGCAAGAGCACTAGAGTGGGTTGCCATTTCCTTCTCCATCTTAAGGGTTGCCTTTCTTCTTTGCAGAGGACATTCTAGAAAACTACAAAACTAAAGTTAAGGGATTTTTTTTTTTTTTGTAGCTGTTCCTTTTTTTAAGTTAGTGTTTAAATGTTGCTTCTAGATCCCATATTTCATAGCAGGTTTATACTAGTTTCAATGACTGTAGTATTTGTTACATGATTTCAGAGTTTGGTGAGACTCTGAGGTCCACTCCTTTTAATCTCCTTCCCTAATTCACTGCATAATGATTGCAATGGCACCATATTTCTAATTATGTCTGGAAAGGAAACAGTTTCCACAACCTCTGCTTTACCACAAAGGAGCTATTTCAGAAAGCAGTAGTAGGGAAACCGGAGAGTAGAGGTTGAGATCCTTGTTCATGCCAGTGAATGGGGAGCCATGCATTCAGGATCTGGGGGGAGCTTATTGAGACAGAGGGTTGGGAGGCCAGACACCAAAGTGACCTGTGTTACAATTTCCCCTAGAACTGACCCTGATTAGAAAAGTGCTAGCATAATACTTCTATATTTTCAAGCTTCTGTTCTGTTTTCTCTTCTGCATTATGATTACCTTCAAATCAAGCAGTGTATTTTCCCAGGCCTACCCAGAACAGGCAACAGCAAATCTACTTCTACAAAAGTAAGAACATGAAGATGGTGACTGTGTCCATCTTCTCAGCAGCCATCTGGCAGTCTCTGAAAATAATTTTTAAAAGAAATGTTGCCATAAACAATAGGAAATTTGTCTTAGGAAGGGAATGGAAAATTACAGCCATATATAGGGGACGCAAAGGAACTGTTAAATATTTAATGCCAGAGAGAAATAATTTACAAAATTTTAGAGGAACTTCTGCTTTATGATTCGCATACATGGTGTTTAAGAAATTGTATTATTTGCCAAGAATTCATATTATTTTCAAGCCCTGTGAGTTTTCATTAGGTTGCATCTATCCAAGAGCACTGTAATATCATTTTTGCCACCTCCCTGTGCTGTCTTTTAGGACCTTCCAAATTCATCTGGCTTTAAATTTTACTAGATAAAATGTTTCTCAAACTGTGAGCAGCTTCACTTTATTTTTGCTTACCAGGCTTTGCAACTGTCCCATAGTTCACCTAACTTTAATAGTTTCAATGACATCTCTTTTTCTCATGTGCAAACATCTGCTTCTAGAATTCAGCATCTGGTATCATGAAAATAGAGAGATTTTATCACCCTCACATTTGTTGCTCATCGTAAAGCCTTTCTAACAAGTGTTGCATGATTTACTATAGACTCAATGTGATTTTGAGATTCTCTTGCTTTTAATAAGCACAGCAATGACTTTTGCTGAAACATCCCAATTAGGAAATGTTGGGAGAGTATTTCCCAAACTTTTGAAACTAGTTTTGCCATATACTAGGGGCAGTGGAACCCTCCCCAGCCTTAGAATTACACACTGTCAAATATTCCCAATCAGCTAGAGGATTTTAAATTTTTAAATAATATTTATAAATAATCCTGATGTATTTTTTAAACTTTTTATAAATAAAATTCTATACTAGTCACATGCATTTTTATGAAAGCAGGAGTGTGCCCATAAATGCTAAAAATATAAAATGGTTATCAGCTCCTTTGTTAATTAAGAACTGCAAGAAAATCATGTCATTTGGTCTAAAACCTCCTAGTAATTTCCTGTTATTTCACTTTAATAGCGTGTTCTAATATTGCAGGTTCTCTGTTCTTTTGAAAGCCATATTACAAAGCTTCGTGGTAGGAATCCTTGAAGTATAACTCCTCTATTGTGTAGATAAGAAAACAGATTGACTTCCATGGGGTCGTCAAACCAGCCAAAGAGGTAGTACTCATTCCAGGTTTATAATTTTCTGTCTAGAGCCCTTTCCACTCTTCTGTGTCACTCCTGTGTCACATTAATAGACACCTCAAAGTCTCTGAAGAGGCACTTCAGATTCATCATCATACTTCTTTTCCTTATTAATCTGAAGAAGTCAACTGCCATGCTCCAGAGCTTGATTCTTTCATAGATATTGAATAAATCCTTCACGTATTCATATATCTTATATATATTGAATAAAGATATTGAATTAAAGTTCCAAAAGGTCAATTAAATGTATCATTCCTTAAGCTCTACATTGTTGCTTCTGGATTTTTTGTCACCAGGCATTCTGAAATAAATATTCTTTTCAAGATGGATATATTACCTGTACCTCTCCTAACTATGGGTCCTTGATACCTTCTTAGCATGCTAAGGAATGGTGGTGCCAAAAGATATTTTCCTTAATTCATTCAATATTTTAATAAATGATTGTGTCAGGAATACAAAGATATATGAAAACATAGTCTGGATCCTCAAGAAGTTCACACTGTATTAAGGGAATTTGACATACAATCATGAGATTGGTGCACTGAGATGTTTGCCCTGAGTATTAATGGAGTCAGGAGAATGGACACTCTGCCCGGATTTGGAGGATCAAAGAACATTCCTGGAGAAGAAGACATCAGAGCTGATTCTTTAGCATATGTTTAGCTCATTTGGCAAAGTGAAGTTGGGGTGGGTGGAAACATGACAGGCACTCTCAGAAACACAGAAAAGGAAGAGTTTGGCAAGCTTCTTAGAGGCATGTGGGTAGAGATATGTGAGAACAGTAATGTGGAATAGAGCCTGGGGAGGTGAGTAGAAGCCCAATCATGGGACCACTGAAACGCAGCCCTGGGAGGTAAAGGTTCAAACTTCTTAAAGTTATGCTAGTTATGGCAGTGTCTTGGGAAATAGGAATACAATTAGAAAGCTGGGCAAGAAACACAAGGCAAGACAGTTTGAGCTCTAGAGTGGTAAAGAAAGAAATGGAACAAAGTGGAAGATTCAAAAGTTTTAGTATACGTCATTACTTTTATGATTATAATGAATTGCTTAGTATTCACTTGAAATTGATTTTGATATAAGGATTTCTAAAGGAAAAAATAATTTGATGCCCAAGTAAATGGAATATCACTTGAATTATTTAGTGCATTTTAATGCATTTAAGTAAGTCTTATGTAGTATATACCACATATAGTAAATTAACACATAAATATTTGAGATGTTAGCTTTTTCTCTAAAAGATCAATGTTTATTTGTACATAGGAATCAATTTAATAAAGAAATTTACCATTCAAGAATGCTAGAGAGAAAAACAAACAAGGAGAAAACTTCAGTTTGATAGATCTTTGAGAAAAGTTTCAGAAAGCAGTGAGGTAGTATACAACTTGGTGTGATAATGAATTTTAGGATTGTGACCTGGGTAACTGAGTTTTAGTAAAGTGGTAGACACAGGGCGAGAGTATCGTGGGGAAATCATTTGGAAAGTCAAAATCATTTAGAAGATTAACAGAGAGATGACTTAAATTACCATTTGGTAATGAGAGGAAAAGACCCTGATGCTGGGAAAGATTAGGGGTGGGAGGAGAAGGGGACGGCAGAGGATGAGATGGCTGGATGGCATCACCAACTGTATAGACATAAGTTTGAGTAAACTCTGGGAGCTGGTGATGGACAGGGAAGCCTGGCGTGCTGCGGTCCATGGGGTCTCAAAGAGTTGGACATGACTGAATGACTGAACTGAGCTGAATGAGAGGAGAGGTTGGCGATATAAACATAGAAACCATTGACATAGTATTATACTTAAAGTAAACCGATGACAGGGATTATTGAGAGAGAAGACAATAGGATCCATGCTAGAATCTGGCTAAAACAACAGTAAGAAGTTGGGAAAGAGTAAAGTTCAACAACTGTTCAATCAGCAAAGAGACAAGGCATAATCTGTATGTTCTATGACAAGACAAAATCTGGAGGACAGCTACATGAATTGTTTGACTGAAGCCAAGAGTTTTTAGATTTCATTTCCAACCCTCATAATCGAGAGCCAAATTAAATCAATTCATTAAGCCAATCTAGACAAGTCTGATTTTATTCAAAACAAAATCTGAGGACAGTTCCGAATATATGATCTCACATCACTGGCATAAATGTATGATTCCAGAACTCACCACTTAAAAAAAAAGGAACATTTACCTGAAGTCATATATTTTGAATTTTTACTGTAACTCGGTATTTTTTGTGTATTTATTATGTATATTTATTATGCATTTCTTATTTGCATACATTTATACATATAAATGTGTATGTGTATAGTATATGGGGAGATCCCCTGGAGAAGGGGATGACCACCCACTCCAGTATTCTTGCTTGGAGAATCCCTTGGAGAATCCCAAGAGCCTGGGGGATTACAGTCCATGGGGTTGCAGACTTGGACATGACTGCAGTGACTTAGTAGATATAGTATATGACACTGTCTTAGATGCTCTGCTGAATATTTATTTAACAAATATTTGTTAGGTTTTTGGTATGTGTCAGGCACTTCTCCAAATGCTGAGGATGGAATAATAAGCAGAGTAAATATTCCTGTTCACATGAACCTTACATTTGAATGAGCATGTGATTCTCAAATGAACCCTCTTCAGAGTCATGAACCCAATTCTCGTAGGACTTATAGTCAGAAAATAGAAAATAACATGCTATTGATTAGGTATAAATAAAAGTGGGAAAGTTTCAAAAGGAGGGATAAAATATTGATCATTATTCCAGGAAGACTTCATGATGCTGCTACTGCTAAGTCGCTTCAGTCGTGTCCAACTCTGTGTGATCCAATAGACGGCATCCCACCAGGCTCTGCCATCCCTGGAATTCTCCAGGCAAGAACACTGGAGTGGGTGGCCATTTCCTTCTCCAATGCATGAAAGTGAAAAGTGAAAGTGAAGTCACTGAGTCGTGTCCAACTCTCAGCAACCCCATGGACTGCAGCTTACCAGGCTCCTCCATCCATGGGAGTTTCCAGGCAAGAGTACTGGAGTGGTGTGCCATTGCCTTCTCTGGAAGACTTCGTACATAAGATGAAATTTGAGCTAGGGTTTAAGGAATAAACAAAGTTTTTACTCTGAGATAGAAGAAATAGAACAAATCCATAAAACAACCATAGGATTCAGAAGTAATATTTAGGGGATAATAAATAGTTCAGTGTGTCTAGAGGAAAACCTATAGAAGGAAGAAAATATGCAAATGGAGACAGGAAAGAGTGGCCAGTAAAGAAGGGGAAATAGGCACTGATAGTGTCACAGTGGTCAAAGAGCGACAAGAAGCATGTTGACTCTAGAAAAATTAAAAAACACACACGCAAAAAAAACGAGGCTCACAAACACCTATTCAATCTGATTACTACAGGTCTATCTTGGTTTCCATGAGAGACGTTATGATGGGATAATGAAAAAGGGAAACAGATTTTTAAAGGTTATACCACTGAAGCATCATCAGGAAATAGGGATAGGCATATTTCTTATTCCAAGATAATAATGGAATAAGAGAAAGAAAGGGGGGAAAATGTCTAAAGAAGGTGGTATTATAGATGGAAATTGCTTTAATTATTCAAGGTAACTGAGTGTCAATATACTGAAGTAAATAATCCACCTAGAAGGAATTATTAAAGAATTGAATCAAATAGATATTATTTGAGCATAAAAGAGGAGGCTAGCTTTAAAGTGAAGATAAACCCTTTTTCTGTAAGGGAAAGATAACAGAAGATTTGAAAAGATAAACAGGAATGTAGAGGCAAAAGTAAAGTAATTGTTGGTTCTGATCTTCTCTATAAAGTGGAAAGCACATTTCAGTAAGCTCATTATTTCACAGAAACACTTGTATAATGTAAATGACACTCGGATTTGTGAAAAGCTAGAATAGTTCAGACAATTGCCAAGATAATCTATTGCAAGATGAACATCTGTCAAAAACAGATACTGCTATTATTTCATATTTATAATTGTTGAAAAAATAAGAACATATATTACACCAACCCGAAGGCATTACCATATTTAAATTATCTCCTCATGTACTTTTCAATTTTATAGCTTGTTTAGAGTTTTCCAAAAAGATGTTTTGATGTGTAAGCCTACAGTCTAGGTTTTTCTAGAATTATATTGTTTCAAATTCCATTTAGAAAGATGATATATTGCGTGTACCATATATTATGTTTTAGGCCCACTGCAGTCTGTGCCAGTACTTGCAATTAAACACATTATCAGTTTTGCAGTGAAAAGTCTTAAATATTCACACTAAATGGAATAAATGAATAATATAGATAAACCTATGTCAATTCAAGTTAGTTTTTTCCACCAAATGAGTAGCAAAATAACATCCAGACCTGAAATGGTTTTTTGATTTCAAAATGGGCAAGAAATTGTAGGCTTGTACTCAATTTGCATATTGGAGTTTTTCATTCCAAACTCTTGATAACTAATAGTATTGATGATGATCCCAGTAGTAACATGATGATAATACACACACACACACACACACACACACACACACACATATATTAACAAGAGAAACTGTTTAATCAAGTTTCCTATTAAGTCATAATAGAAATCTGCAATGGGGGTGAGTCAAGATCAAATGGAGATGAAAATATTCTATAATCATTTTAATGTGATAAATACTTACTTTGGGAAGGACACTTAACTGTTTAATCATATCATAAGAAGATTTTGAGTAGTACTTTTAGGATTTGTAGACAGATAACAAATGCCCTCCTACCTCGGATACAGGATATACTTTTAAAACAAAATACATATTTCATGGAGATTGATTCCTGTGCCCTGGATTTTTTTTTTTTTTTGAGGTTTCGAAAAGTCATAATGAGAGATGAAACTCTGTTTTGTTTTTGCCCTGAATCATTTCCTTCCTAATTTTAATTACTGTGTTTATTACATAATATCCTTTTATAGCCATCTGAGCTTTTACCTCTAAAAGCTGACATTTTTAAAGATATTTAAAATAAGGATGGCACGAAAACTTCAGAAAATTTTAATACATGCAGAATGCCTTCATGACATGTGTTCCTCCACATGGTTGGAAAACAATAGACAACATATTGAATCTTAAGTAAATATACCTGATAACTTTATTTTTCACTCTTTGAGTTGTGACTCCTGTTCAGGAATGACTCTCATTAGCATTAATATATGAATGAATTAATTCCATACATTTTATTTCAGTACCCATGTATATGACTCCACCTTCAAGATGTTTAGTTTTTGAAATTTTCATTCCTCTGTCCATCTATGTATAGTTACATTTGTTAAATACTGTAATATATGTAATAAGGAAAAATAAAATTAGTTCTGCTGGAGAAATGAATAGAGAATTACTTCATGAATTAGATGAGCCTCTAATAGTGTCTGGTGAGTAGAGTAGGATTGCAGGATATAGGTAAATTGAATGTCTGAAGATGGGATAATAGCAAGATCCAAGATCTGGCTAGAAATGTCACAAGTGATAGCATGATCCAGGCTTCCCTGGTGGCTCAGACAGTAAAGCTTCTGTTTGCAATGCAGGAGACCTGGTTTGAATCCTGGGTTGGGAAGATCCCCTGGAGAAGGAAATGGCAATTCACTCAAGTATTCTTGCATGGAGGATCCCATGGACGGAGAAGCCTGGTGGGCTACTGTCCAATGGGTTGCAAAGAGTCGGACATGACTGAGCAACTTCCCTTTTAATTTCTTTCATAGCACAATCCAGGAGTGGCAGATAAATAGGAATATTTTTATTGGAGTTTGGTGTATAGAGTTATAATGGAGAGTAGTTCGACCAAATAAAAGGACTAGGGTCAGATTATGAACACCTTAAATGCTGTACTAAGAATTTTGAACCTAATTATATAGGCCATTAAAAACTTTGAGTAGAGTTACTTGATCAGAATTTTGTTGTAGATGATTCAATTAATATTATACCAGAGAAGGGTCGGAAATCAAAGGCCAAGACTAATCATCCATCAAATTTCAAAGGGACAGTAGCATGTTTAATATTTTCTAATTTTTGTGTATTGTAATTTAATTGCTGAGCCCAGGAGTTTTCATTGAAATCATTCTGAGCAATAAGTGTAACTGAAAATACAGATTATTCACTTCAAAGGACCATCTATTTGTGTCTGTCAATTATGAACAGAGTTGATTTTTCTCTTTAATTTTTATTTATAGCAGAGCTGAACACTACCTTAAATATCAATATTAATGAAACCCTTAAAAGATTATAAATGTATAACAAACTGTATGAACTTATCCAATCAGATAACAAAAGAACAGCTAATAGTTACAAGTCACTAAAAAGAAAATAAACAGCTACTATGTGTCAAGGATTGCACCAAGCACCTTTATGCCAGTTTGTCCTCATGGCAAGTTGGTGAAATGACTGTTATCTCTAATAGATGAAAAACCTGAACATAAAGGACTGAAGTAGCTTACCTGTGGTTGATGTCCTCAGCAGTGTAGCATTTGTCGCCTTGATGTCATGTGTGTGCTCTCTTCATTCTGGTCCTTTTTGCTTATTTATAGTCTTCAATAACGACGTGCAAAGGAGAGTTCACAGGGAAGTTATACTAGTATTTCTAAATTGAAAATAGGATATCTTACTTTTGAAAGTAGAGTTGAATCTGATGGTGTATGTCTAAGTATACAGAGATGTGAGCGGCTCTTCATGCCACATATAGTCACCTCATTGCCATCATTTTGGTTTTATCATCATTATGGCTTCCTCTCAGTGGTATCTGATGGTGAGATGATTGTTTTTTCATCCTTATATACACTGCTTGTCTTTACCCCAAATAACATTTATTTCAGCACTACAGATCCTGCAGTTAACCTAGTCTTTAGACAGAAGACATAATACTTGCCATGCTAACATTTTGATACTATTTGGAAAATACTTTGCATATACTTTGAAAAATCCCGTTCATCTGTGAGGGCTATTTTTTTTTTAATCAATGTGTAATTGCTGTTAAAGAAAGAATATAACAAGATAGTTCCAGATATGTGTTCTACCTCCCCATTCATTTCCATTGTTTGATTAAAAAAAGATACTTTTACTATTTTTGAGTAATAAACAAAATATGTTTTGTTTTTAAAGTGCTATCTGTATCAAGCTCTAGCATTAGTTTACTTTTAAGCCTATGACAGACTACTTCAAGTTATCTATTACAGACACAAATTTAATTCCACTTTATTCCCAATCCATAAGTTGTAAAACACTGTAGTCCATATGCATTCTTAAGAAATGTCACAGTTCTCTAGATATTTGATCAAGATTTTGTTCAATTAAAATGGAAAAAAATTGGAACAAATTCTATTTATTTCATTTTTCTACCCCCAGCACATTTTTTTCTGCTTTCCCAGGCTCCCCCAACTAGCTCCCTTCTAATCCCAGTTACGGGTACCACCATCTGTCTAGTCACTCGAGTCAGAAACACAGGGACTCCTTATTTCCCATCTCTTCCTCATCTCAGCTGTGTCATTAAAGTCTTATTGTTAGCAGAAGCCAGTTCTACTTCTTCAGTTCACTTACCTTTGATGCATTTTTATCCATCAGAGGCTACCTCTTTTTCTCACCACCATACCTTCCCAGGGTACGTGATCACCTGCTTCCCTGGCTGTCTTGTTTGAGATATAAGTTCAAACCTATATTTTGTTTGAGATATAACTTCAGCTTTCACTCCAATTAAGACTCTTTAATGGCTTCCACAGAGTACTTGAAAAATGTTAGGTTCTGACACTGACCCTGTGAATCCTCCCATCTTGTGACTCTCCTGCTAACTTACTGTACAACAACCCTGGAGCGCTTCCTGCAGTTTCTTCTTTTCTCACTCAAGAGAGAGGCTTCAGGTGCAGAAACCTTTCTTAGCATGAACTTGTCTCTCTCAGGGATCTGCATATTCTGTGTGCAAAGTAGATATATTTGTTCTCCAATATAGTCCCAATGTTTAGTTTTTAAAAAATGGGTGATTGTGGATAAAACTGCAGATTAAGAATAAGATTTTAGGGAACTTGAAGTCATTGGATAAACATTAAAGGGTCTTAGTGGGGTAAATAGCATGATATTGAATTAATCTTTAGAGAAGCCAGTTTTATAGTTAACAAATCCAACAAACATTTAACTACTTCCAGTAATTTAATTGAATTATCTCATTTACTCCATACAGTTTTTAATAGCTTTATGAGGTAGGCAAAATAGTTTTATAGGTAGATTTTTAAGGTCTTCCCTGATAGCTCAGTTAATAAAGAATCTGCCTGCAATGTTGGAGACCTGCGTTCAACCCCTGGGTTGGGAAGATCTCCCAGAGAAGGGAAGGCTACCCACTCCATTATTCTGGCCTGGAGAATTCCAGTGGACTGTATAGTCCATGGAGTTGTAAAGAGCTGGACATGATTGAGCAACTTTCACTTTCACCGCCACTTCCATTTCAAATAGAGGAGATGACCTACCTAAGATCATCAAACTTTTATGTGACTGAGTCAGAATTTTAGCCTAGGGATCTGATTCTAATTTCATGGGTCTTTTCATTATTTCAGAATAGCAGTGGCCACATGAGAAATAAAGTTCTAACCAGTCTAAATGATAGTGGAAATAAGGGAGTCATTGAAATGACAATATTTTGAGGATAAAGACCTTACCATCTCAGTAGGGAATAAGAGATAGTCATCAAATTTTGCAATATTAAAAATTTCCACCAAGTCTAAACAATATGGTTGGTTTACTTAATAGTATTGACTGGCTAAAGCACCATTCAAAGAAAAGTACATAGTACAGTAGGATTGGGTGAAAAGAGAAATAGATGATAAGAAGAGTACAATATGTTTGAAATATATGGTTTCTGTATTTGAAATATGTTAATGAAGGCATTCAAAATATATTGCACTATTGAGGAAAAAGTGAATAAATTTGGATTAGCTTTTGATTGTCTCATTAATATTGGACTATATGATATATACAAAAATTAGGGCAAGTAGATAAGCTAACATATTAAGGAAAATAGTAAATCAGGTTGCTTCTATGAAAAACTGGAGACAAATTAGCAAAATGAAAGTTTATCTTGTGAGTGAGTACAGCAACCAGACCAAGGTTGGGCAGGTAAAGATTCCATAGGTCTTAGAAGTGCTCTTTCATATCACTGGGCCCAGAGCTACATTTGCAGTAAAATAATTAGATTTTAATCCCAGCAGGTAGTGTTCATTTATTTGTGAAATGCTAATGTGTGCATGCATGCATACATGTTAGTCGTATCCCAATCTTTGCGACCCCATGGATTATATCCTGCCTGATATTGTTGGCAAAATACATGTACTGATTTTTAATAGTGTCAGTTTATATAAATCCACTTAAAGGAATAGAAATGTGGTAAAAATAATAGTGGAAATGAAGGCTTTGCCAAAAGTGATAATAGATGATACTAAGAAAAGTCATGAAAGTACTCATACATTGAATAGTTGCTAAAAAGAAGAGAAAGTGTAGTTCTTCAGGGCATGATGTGAGATCCCCTTGAATTCATACAAGAACATATATTTAAAATAATAAAGGTTAAAGAAATAATACTCTAAAAGCCAAAGTTTTCTAGATTTCTTCCTTGCATTTTACTGAGAGCACCAGTTGTATGTTTTTGCTCTCTCTTTGATTCTATAAAATATTGAGATTTTTAAAGACTAGGCTACATAAAACTCCAGAGGTTAGGAAATATACTTCCTACTAGATTTTTTTTATGGGATATAACTGTGTCTTTCTATCTTTTGATTACTAAATTTATTTGCTGTTTTATACCCACACGTATTTGTATGAAAACGTAGGTGAGTTTGTGTTCACCTATATTTATCTTCAATATTTAAATGACAAAAGCTTATTTTTTTAATTACACTTAGCTTATATCCATGAGAATATCATTAACTTCTCCAATGTATTGTAATTGTGCTTGGAAATTATATCAGGTTACTAGAGACTTGTCCTTGAAATTACAAAATGTACGAACAATATATAATGTGTCTTCAAATAGATTTATTAGCACAAGAGTATTCAAAAGCCATTAACAACCTAATTATTTCTGTGTCCACATGACAATATTTTATTAACCATCATTTTGAAATGTGGAAATTTTGAATGTGGAATTTTGAATGTGGAAAAGAATAAAAAGAGAAGCTTATTAAAAAGCCATAGGGCAATTTACTGATTTTTAGGTTATGAATGTGCATTAGTTGCTCAGTTGTGTCTGACTCTTTGCGACCCCATGGACTAAGGCCTGCCAGGCTCCTCTGTCCATGGGAGTTTTTCAGGCAAGAATACTAGAGTGAGCTGCCATTTTCCTCCTCCAGTGGATATTCCCAACCCAGGGATCAAACCCATATCTCCTGTGTCTCCTATATTGCAGACAGATTCTTTACCTTCTGAGCCATCAGGGAGGCCCTTTTATGTTTTGAGTAATATGTTTTTATGAATAGAGGTTATATGTTTTTCTTAATTTGCTTTTGGAATTGTGTTTTGAATATAAATATGTATGTTCATTTCAGTATATTTATTACATCCGTTAATTTTAACACTCTGGATACTTTTATTAATACCATTAAATCACAGTTTGAGTGATTTGCTATCCTTTCCTTCAGATATAACCATTTTTCTCTGGTATTAATTCAATAATGTTAAACTACTCAATTTCACTTTAATAATAACACAGTACAGTCAGTAATTCTATATGGGGGAGGAACCTATCTGTATCATGAATTACTTTAAAAGAAGATAGATTTCTATCTTGTTTTAATTCAAAGATGTACTGAAATTCAAATGAGTCAATAGTATGTTGCCTTATAAATCCTTATTAACATCTTCAAAGATAAGTAGATGTGATAGATAGTAATTAGTGTGTTGTCTATAATTTGCCTCTAATTTATTTAAGGGAGAGTAAAAGTAGTTTGTTCCTTTACAACTATAAGTACCCTTTTATAGATCTGCTTCTGTTCTTAATGTTCAATATCCATTAAAATATTCATAAAGGTAAATAAACCTACTTAGTAATAATTATATTAATGTATACTTGGTAATAATTATACTGATGTATAAATTAAACTGACACCTCAAATTGATGCATATTTTTTCTATCTTCTCAAATATAGTTTATATTAAAGGATTAAACATTTATTTGTTCCAGAAACCATACATGGCACTAGGGAAAGACATTATACACAAAACAAACCTAATTGCTGATCTTTTGTTGCTCACCTTAGTAGATGTTTGTGCTATTAAAAGTTCTTGGAACATCTAATTTGACTTTTTGTTACTGAGACATACCAGTCTGAATACACAACTTAGATCTACCATGTGAAAAATCACCAGCTATGTGAAAATAAGCTTTAAAACTTAGGTGAGATAAAAGTATATCTTACCTACACCTGGGAAAGTTGTAGGATGGAATTTATATTCCCTTCAAGCCGATAAAAATATTGAAGAATGATATCCTGTATGGAATCCTTGAAGAGAAAAATGGCATGAGGTAAAATATGAATAAAGTATGGACATTATTTTATCAATAAAATAATGATGTTACGATAGGCCCATTTTGTGAAAGATCCATGCAACTCTCTAATATCCTCACCATTGTTCTGTAAATCTAAAACTATTCTGAAATTTTGAAATTATTTTTAAAATTATTAACTTTGGAAGAGAAAAAAATGAGGATACCAAATTGTGCAGAACTTTAGATATTAACTAAAGTATTTTAGCATTTTTAATGACAAGTAGGGGGACATTGAAAATATGTGGGCAGGAGACTAGTGTAATTAATGCAATCACTTAGAGACACCATTTCCTACTACTGCACAGACAAATTGTAGGAAGGGTGTGGTGATTTCCAAAAGATCAATCTGATTTAGTAATTTCCATACAAAGTGATAAAGGCAGAATTAATGTGGTAGTCAGTATGACTGGAAAGATAAAGGTTTGACACAGTACAATCAAGTAATTAACAGTATTTGTCAATTTATTAGATATGAAACTGATCAGAGAAACAAAGTGTGGGTGATTAGAGGAGAGATGTATGACATAATAAACTGCATATAGAATAAAACTAAAATGTATTTTTAGACTTAGAAATTACAATTGTTGATAGAGTAAAGGAAGATAAATTTGAGTTCCCAAGGTTAAATGAAAATTTAATCATTTCCTATAGGAATATCCTTTGGTTAAATAATTTGAAATCTCTTGAGCAATGAACAAAGAATGTTTGGAATTTTTGAGCCTAAAGTGTCACTGTGGTCTGTTTTACAACTTTTTTTGTTATGATAATGATTGCTCTTTTATTTTAAATATTCATATTTCCTCATAAGCGCATCATGAACCATACCTCTTAATGCATAAACGAAGAATGAGGAGTAAAATAGGAAAATTTCCAGTTGCCAGACATCTCTTAATCAGTAATCTCTAATACATATTCAGAATATTAATTAATGGTTATAAAGAAGTCTAAGAATGGCACGCTGCTCCAATTCCAAATTCATTTGATGAAATGAAATTTTAGGTAGTTAACTTTTATTTTATTCTCATTTACATTTCTACCTTTGATTATTAAAAGTAATTTTATGTTCTGTATTTCACAAGTGGAAAATAAATTACTTCTGAAACTTTTAAAGAAAGGAAAAGGGTTGGAATTATCGAATTTGAAATTGACCCACAAAACACCAGTAATGACTTGAAAGAGGGCACTGAAACTTATATTCCTATTGTTTGGAACGGTCCCTTTGATGTCTACCAAGCTTCCCAGAATGTTTCTGTAGACCATTTAAAGTCTTCAAGTTAGAAATAAATTTCGATTAAACACAGTCTCAAATGGATTTAAATTTGCATTTTATAGACTTGAGTGACTCTTTAGGGTCATTCTTATGAAAGACATCAACTCTTCATTAACAAAAATTCTAAAGTAGCATCACCAAAAGAATAGCTATAAAATGATTCTCTGAATAATAAACAAATGGAGCAAATGGTTAAAAATGGGAAATACTGTGAAGGACATGTGGGAGTTCTTTGTGCTATTTTCAAAATCATTCTGTAACTTTGAAAGTATTTAATAATAATTTTTAAACAATCACCACATAACAATGGGAACTTTTTTGTTTGTTTCATTTTGGTTTTTGCATATGACATAGATTCCAAATGCTAGCTAATATTGAGAATTGTGTGAAAAGCCTAATTGTGTGAAAAGCCTAAATGTAAGTTCTCAGGCCTGGCTCCAATCTACTGAACTGTATCTTCAGAGAATGGTCTGGGAATCTCAGGTGTTATGATGTTTGGAAAACATTACCTGATGACTTTGACAATAATTTTTTCACCAGTCTAGGTTTGATACTGGATATAAGATGCTTGGGGCTGGTGCACTGGGATAACCCAGAGGGATGGTATGGGGAGGGAGATGAGAGGGGGATTCAGGAGTGGGAACCTATGTACACCCATGGTGAATTCATGTTGATGTATGGCAAAACCAATACAGTATTGTAAAGTAAAAAAATAAAATAAAAATATAATAAATAAAAATAAAATAATAAAATGCTGTTCTGTATTATGATGCTATTGAATCTTCTTGCAGAAAGTTTCCACCATGTATGGTCATGAACCTCATGAAATCTTAAGCAGAAAAAAAAATAAAAAATAAAATAAAATAATAAAAAAAGAATAAATGCAATAAGACAAAATGAAGAAAAATAAAATAAAATTTAAAAACAAAACAAAAGGGAAAAAAAAATGATAGTCTGGGTAGGGGAAAGGGCCTCACATTCATTGTTGGTCTGCATCAGTTCAGTTCAGTTCCGTTCAGTCGCTCAGTCATGTCCAACTCTTCGCGACCCCATGAACTGCAACACTCCAGGCCTCCCTGTCCATCACCAACTGCCAGAGTCTACACAAACTCATGTTCATTGAGTTGGTGATGCCATCCAACCTCATCCTCTGTCATCCCCTTCTCCTCTTGCCCTCAGTCTTTCCCAGCATCAGGATCTTCTCAAATGAGTCTGCTCTTTGCATCAGGTGGCCAAAGTATTGGAGTTTCAGCTTCAGCACCAGTCTTTCCAATGAACACTCAGGACTGATCTCATTTAGGATGGAATGTTTAGATCTGCTTGCAGTCCAAGGGACTCTCAAGAGTCTTCTCCAACACCACTGTTCAAAAGCATCAACTCTTCGGTGCTCAGCTTTCTTTATAGTCCAGCTCTCATGTCCACACATGACTACTGGAAAAACCATAGCCTCGACGAGATGGAACTTTGTCAGCAACATAATGTCTCTGCTTTTTAATATGCTGTCTGGGTTGGTCATAACTTTCCTTCTAAAGAGTAAGCATGTTTCAATTGCATGGCTACAGGCACCATCTGCAGTGATTTTGGAGCCCCTCAAAAATAAAGTCAGCCACTGTTTCCACTGTTTCCTCATCTATTTGCCATGAAGTGATAGGACCGGATGCCATGATCTTCATTTTCTGTATGTTGAGCTTTAAGCCAACTTTTTCATTTTCCTCTTTCACTTTCATCAAGAGGCTTTTGAATTCTTCTTCACTTTCTGCTATAAGGGTGGTATCATCTGCATATTTGAAGTTATTGATATTTCTCCCTGCAATCTTGATTCCAACTTGTGCTTCCTCCAGCCCAGCGTTTCTCATGATGTACTCTGCATATAAGTTAAATAAGCAGGGTGACAATATACAGCCTTGACGTACTTCTTTTCCTATTTGGAACCAGTCTGTTGTTCCATGTCCAGTTCTAACTGTTGCTTCCTGACCTCCATACAGGTTTCTCAAGAGGCAGGTCAGGTGGTATGGTATTACCATCTCTTTNCAATATACAGCCTTGACGTACTTCTTTTCCTATTTGGAACCAGTCTGTTGTTCCATGTCCAGTTCTAACTGTTGCTTCCTGACCTCCATACAGGTTTCTCAAGAGGCAGGTCAGGTGGTATGGTATTACCATCTCTTTCTGAATTTTCCACAGTTTATTGTGATCCACACAGTCAAAGACTTTGGCATTGTCAATAAAGCAGAAATAGATATTTTTATGGAACTCTTGTTTTTTCGATGATCCAGCGAATGTTGGCAATTTGATCTCTTGTTCTTCTTCCTTTTCTAAAACCAGCTTGAACATCTGGAAGTTCATCGTTCACGTATTACTGAAGCCTGGCTTGGAGAATTTTAAGCATTACTTTACTAGTGTGTGAGATGAATGCAATTGTGTGGTAATTTGAGCATTCTCTGGCATTTCCTTTCTTTGGGACCAGAGTGAAAAATGACCTTTCCCAGTCCTGTGGCCAGTGATGAGTTTTCCAAATTTGCTGACGTATTGAGTACAGCATTTTCATAACATCATCTTTCAGGATTTGAAATAGCTGAACTGGAATTATATCACCTCTACTAGCTCTGTTTGCAGTGATGCCTCCTAAGGCCCACTTGACTTCACATTCCAGGATTCTGGCTCTAGGTGAGTGAGCACATCATCATGATTATCTGGGTCATGAAGATCTTTTTTGTACAATTTTTCTATGTATTCTTGCCACCTCTTCTTAATATTTTCTGCTTCCGTCAGGTCCATACCATTTCTGTCCTTTATTGAGCCCATCTTTGCATGAAATGTTACCTTGATATTTCTAATCTTCTAGAAGAGATCTCTAGTCTTTCCCATTCTATTATTTTCCTCTATTTCTTTGCACTGATCACTGAGGAAGGCTTTCTTATCTATCCTTGCTATTCTTTGGAACTCCGCATTCAAATGGGTATATCTTTCCTTTTCTGCTTTGCCTTTAGCTTCTCTTCTTTTCACAGCTATTTGTAAGGCCTCCCCCGACAGCCATTTTGCTTTTTTGCATTTTTTTTTTCTGACGAAGGTCTTGATCCTTGCCTCCTATACAATGTCACAAGCTTCTGTCCATAGTTCATCAGGCACTCTGTCTATCAGATCTATTCCCTTAAATCTGTTTCTCACTTACACTTTATAATCATTAGGGATTTGATTTAGGTCATACCTGAATGGTCTAGTGGTTCTCCCTACTTTCTTCAATGTAAGGCTTAATTTGGCAATAAGAAGTTCATGATCTGAGCCACAGTCAGCTCCCGGTCTTGTTTTTGCTTACTGTATAGAGCTTCTCCATCTTTGGCTGCAAAGAATATAATCAATCTGATTTTGTTGTTGGCCATCTGGTGATGTTGATCTGTATAGTGCTTTACATTTAAATTCAGAAAAATGTGACATAATTTTATGATTGAAATGGATAAAAGATGTATACTTTTGGACACTAATTTCACCATGAATACATGAAAAGAGTAATGGGACTTTTCACACAAGAAGACGAGTTACAGATACCAAATCTGTGAATTACACTCTCTTGTTCAGGAGGCGATCCTGGTGTATTCTAGATTATTTTCCCTAATCAGATGTAAATATAATCAGAATGGTTGAAATCTTGTGAGAGCACTTGTTCAGGATAAGCTGTGTAGAGAGAGATTGTACATTTAAATCACTTAGAGAGCAGTGGGTTCCAAACAGCTTAGAAATGTTTCCTTTGCTGAAAAAGCTTGGTTCATTCACCACCACTCCTTCCATTTACTCTGAAATCATTAGAGGTCATGGATTTATCTTTCTTCACAGTTAGGTAGTTAGTACATTTAAAAATTCTATGGGGAAAATTGTATTTTATACAGCAAGTATAATAAAATGTCCATTTTTATACAGGACAACATATACTAACTCTTTGTATTTATCTATTTTTTTGTTTAGTAAAAGCAAGGTTATTGACTATTATATCTGAGACTGATCTTACTCTTTAAATCAAAATTTATTTTTATAGTTTGCAAATATATACTGACATTTAATTATCAGCTACAGTTGCCTAAGTATTTGCAGAAATGCCATATACTAAATAATATTGTTTTATTTTATCATCAAATACACAGAAGATGACTTGAAACTTTTAAAAACATTGTAATGAATGTTGGACCAGGAATCAGTAGACTTCAGTTCTAGTATTGGTTCAGTAGTAATACTAGTTGTATATCTGTGTCTTGAACTATGACTTAACTTGAAAGTGAAAGTGAATGTCAGTCAGTCATGTCTGACTCTTTGCTACCGCATGGACTGTAGAGTCCATGGAATTCTCTAAGCCAGAATACTGGAGTGGGTAGACTTTCCCTTCTCCACGGTATCTTCCCAACCCAGGGATCAAACCAAGGGTCTCCCACATTGCAGGTGGATTCTTTACCAGCTGAGCCACAAGGGAAGTCCAAGAATTCTGAAGTGGATAACCAATCCCTTCTTACCACCTTACAATGCTGTATTACATACCAACATAAGAAAACTGAGAAGTAATGACAGCTCAACTTGAAATCTGCTGATTATTTTCTCAGTGCAGAAATATGATTAATTCTACATAGGTGATAACAATAAGCATTCATTAGAGAGGGAATTCATTTGTACCATCCAAATTTTCAAAAACCTATTGCTGCTAACGATAAGGTTGATAATATATTAATAAATATTTCTAGGCAGTAAGGTTCATTTTCTTAGGCTCCAAAATCACTGCAGATGGTGACTGTAGCCATGAAATTAAAAGACGCCTGCTTCTTGGAAAAAAAGCTATGACCAACCCAGATAGCATATTAAAAAGCAGCGATATTACTTTGCCGACAAAGGTCTGTCTAGTCAAAGCTGTGGTTTTTCCAGTGGTCATGTATGGATGTGAGAGTTGGACTGTAAAAAATGCTGAGCACTGAAGAATTGATGCTTTTGAACTGCAGTGTTGGAGAAGACTCTTGAGAGTCCCTTGGACAGCAAGGAGATCCAACCAGTCCATCCTAAGGGAAATCAGTCCTGGATGCTCATTAGAAGGACTGATGCTAAAGCTGAAGCTCCAGTACTTTGGCCACCTAATGCAAAGAACTGACTGATTGAAAAAGATGCTGATGCTGGGAAAGACTGAAGGCAGGAGAAGAAGGGGACGACCGAGGATGAGATGGNGATGCTCATTAGAAGGACTGATGCTAAAGCTGAAGCTCCAGTACTTTGGCCACCTAATGCAAAGAACTGACTGATTGAAAAAGATGCTGATGCTGGGAAAGACTGAAGGCAGGAGAAGAAGGGGACGACCGAGGATGAGATGGTTGGATGGTATCATCAACTCAATGGACGTGAGTTTGAGCAAGCTCCGGGAGTTGATGAAGGACAAGGAAATCTGTCCATGGGGTCGCAAAGAGTTGGATATGTCTGAGCAACTAAACTGAACTGAAGGTTCATTCATGTAGCATGTTTTTACTGTGTGTCTACAACTGAACAAGAAGCCAGGTACATTTTAGAAAGAGCAGACATAAGTCCTCATGCAAAATATGGCTTTCTAGCCACCATATGGAAGGAATGGGGCAATAGAGCCATGAAGGAAGTGATACAGCCAGGTGGCTCTCTAAGGAAGAGTTCCAAGCAGAGAGTGACCTGTGCAGTTCCTGTTAGCCTGGTGTATGGAATAAAAGGGACCAAGTCCAACGCTGCTGGGGCAGAAGAGGTGACTTTGAGACAAAGATGTTGTCAGATGAGGAGCAGAGAAAGTGGTAAGTCGATAATATTAGGAATGTAGGGAAAAGACACAATTCATGCTTATTTATCTTACTGATGATGCTTATGACCTGTTTATTGAAAGAATCATTGAAATAGGGTTCTCATATTAATATATAAGATTTTTGTGGAGATTACAGAGTAAATCAAACCTACCTTGACCTATTTGCAGTTTGCCGATTGGTGTCTTTGAATGTATCCATCTATATCTCTGTGTCTAATCTATAATTGTATATATCACAATTTGATTCATCCAATATATAATTTGTACATTCCCTTTACGGAGAAGGCAATGGCACCCCACTCCAGTACTCTTGCCTGAAAAATCCCATGGACGGAGGAGCCTGGAAGGCTGCCGTCCATGTGGTCGGGAAGAGTCTGACACGACTGAGTANTTTTAAGCATAATATTTATATATTCAATTAGATTATGACATGAAGTATGAGGTCTATTTCATGCTGTATCTCTTCTTACATTTAATTGTACTAATTAATCTCATCACAACACTATTCTATAATATTTTTACTTTTGAATATGCTATCTAGGTTGGTCATAACTTTTCTTCCAAAGAGTAAGCGTCTTTTAGTTTCATGGCTGCAGTCATCATCTGAAGTGATTTTGGAGCCCCCCAAAATAAAGTCTGACACTGTTTCCACTGTTTCTCCATCTATTTCCCATGAAGTGATGGGACCAGATGCCATGATCTTCGTTTTCTGAATGTTGAACTTTAAGCCAACTTTTTCATTCTCCACTTTCACTTTCATCAAGAGGCTTTTTAGTTCCTCTTCACTTTCTGCCATAAGGGTGGTGTCATCTGCATATCTGAGGTTATTGATATTTCTCCTGGCAATCTTGATTCCAGCTTGTGCTTCTTCCAGTCCAGCTAGTTACCTCTTACTAATTCATTCTAAAACCTTCTGATAGATCTGAAAACCTCCTCTGAATGTGTGCATACTAAGAACAAGTCACTCTTTCTTTTCCTTCCTGGAGGTATCCTTTCTGAAGCCATCTGGGCTCTGCTGGCATCTGAATTTGTTTGGTTTTCAAGCCTATCGCATTGCTCTTGTCTCTTTACCATTCTTGTTGGAATTTTCTTCCTGTCTTTCCTGAGTTCTACTCTCTGTTTCTTAGATCCCAGGACTCTGTTTTTCTGTTTATTTTAGTGGTACATAGCTTCTGGAAATGGAACTTGGGAGATAGAATTTTGGATTCCTTAAGTGTCTGAAAATGCGTTTTTGTTGACCTCACTCTTGACTGGTAGTTTGGAAGCAATTTTCCCTCACAATTTTTAATAGCTTTACTGAGATAATTCCCATATTGTACAATTCACTCATTGAAAGTATGCAGTTCATTGTGTTTAACTTACTCACACAGTTGTGGTATCATCACATTAATTTATAACATTTCATTGTCCCCAAAACAGACTCCATACTTCTTATCCCTTATTTTTTCCATTTCCTCTTTATCTTCAGTTTTATATAGCTGAGGATATTCATACTTTATAACTTTTGAATTCTTTTTCTCAGTAAAGTTTTAGGACTGTTTGTATATCCCTTGTGCTAACAACTGTTCAATGTTATGCCATGTTGCAATTGGCCCTTCTTTTTCATTAATTTTTGGCCACACCGCATGCCCTGTGGGATTTTAGGCCCCTGACCAGGGATTGAACCTGTGCAGTGAAAACACCAACTCCTCACCACGGGACCCCCAGGGAATTCCCTCTAGCTAGCACTTGATCTGATCTTGAGGCATGGAAATTTGTTTTTTTCAGTTCTAGGAAATTCTTCGCCTTCTCCTTCTTCCTCCTCCTTTTTATTCTATCTTCATTGTTTCCTGTCCACTTTTTAAAAATTATTATTTACTTGTTGAATCTCTCGTATTGATTTTTTTTCTTTTTACCCTGTTACTTCGTTTTCATCCTTCACATTTCAGCTCAGACACCACCTTCCGGGACCCCTTTCTCCATCCAGCCTTAGATAAGTCAGCACAGCCCTGCATTTAGAAGTGTTCTTTATTTCTCCTCTGAATGACTTCAAGGTTGCAGCTTAGTAAGTAATTGTACAGTTAACTCTGCCGTCTCCATCTTTCCCAGCAGACCGTGAGCTCCCTGAGGCCAGCGCTGGGTTTGTGTCGAGACTCACTCTGGCGCAGCGCTTGGCGCCCTCCCCCTTCCTGGGGCTCAAGTGTGTTTGGTGCTCGAGTGAACACGGGTAGCAGCTCTGCTGGGATGAATGTGGTGTGAGGTGAGGTGGGCACGGTCTGTAGAGACAAGTTTTGATAAGCAAAGGCACAGTGGCACCTCGTTCAGGGGTGTTCCAGACCACTTGGAAGAAAACCAGCTTCTGTCGCTGAACATCTGTTCGCCACAGCTTCTGTTCATCACAGGTGTCTGGCAGGCAGCTAGCCCCCTTCCGTGAACTCACTCAGCCACCACTTTCTGCCTTGGTCAGGTATGTGTTTCTGAGTCCTTCCTGGTATTTAGGCAAATAGACAGGAGAATGTGGAGCAAGTTTTATTTGCCAGTGTCCATCCTGGTATTTAAACTGTCACAAACCCCCATCTCAGTTTCCTTGTTAGGAAATTGCCAGTAGCGTTTATCTCACAATAGTTAGAATGAATCAAATGGAGAATTGCCATCTCGTTTTTGACTTGTTTGGGGTGGGGTTTCTCGGCCTCTGCACTCTTGGCGTTCTGGGCTGGGTAACTCCACTCTGGGCGTCTGTTCGGTGCGTTTCAGGCTGTGAGTGGCACCCTGGACTCTATGCACTCGATGCTCCCCATTGTAGCCCCCGACTTCACCCCCTAGCCCCTAGACATAACACTCAGGAATGTCTCTGACCTTGCCAAATGCCCCCCGGGGAGCGGAATCACCCCCCATTGAGAACCACTGCTGTACGAGCAGACTTGGGGGTCTCTTCCCAGACACATACAGTTGATAGTACTGCCCAGGGCCTGTTGGCATTCCTCAGACCAGTGGCGGTCCACCCATGTGGTGGGTGGAGTGCTCAGAAGAGCACATCGGGTCTTGAGCTGGAATTGGAAGCGTTTCCAGAAGCCTCCAGTGCCAATACGATGACCTGCTTGTTCTTGCTAGTTGGGCTCATGATGAGTAAAGAACAGAGCATGCGTGTTTCTGGCACGTGGCTTCCAGCATCCCGTAGAAGGAACCGGATGTTTGAGAAATACCAGGAAACTCAACTCTGGTAAGTGGACCATGAAGTTAAACATTGATTTGTCAGATGGGAAGGAATTTTCTGAGTGTTGATTTGAATTCTCATTCCACCTTGGGAGAGAGACTGATGTTTTGAGATGGGCAGGGTGACTTAGATTTCTGTGGCTGTAGTTTTCTGGCTAAGCCCTGAGCTTCCCTTTCATTGAATGCAGCTAGGGAACAAGCCTGGACCCACAAGCCTGGGGAAGAGAGAAAGGATTGGAATGAATCTAAGAATGGAGCTACAGTCCAAGTGGGGCCCTCGTGGTGAGCAGGTGTCCCCCCGCCAGGTGTCCATGTTCTTATCCTGGGACTTGTGAATCTCTTACCTTTCACGGCAAAAGGGACTTCGCAGATGTGATTAAGTCAAGGATTTCAAGATGGAGAAAGTGTTCTGAGCTATTCACATGTCCCGATCAAAATATGGGTTCAGTTCAGTTCAGTTCAGTTGCTCAGTCGTGTCCAGCTCTTTGCGACCCCATGGACGCAGCACAATAGGCCTCCCTATCCATCACCAACTCCCGGAGCTTACTCAAACTCATGTGCATCGAGTCAGTGATGCCATTCAACCATCTCATCCTCTGTCGGCCCCATCTCCTCCTGCCTGCCTTCAACCTTTTCCAGCTGTGGCCAGAGGAGATGTGACTACAGAAGACAGTGGCTACAGAGATGCAACACCACTGGCTTCAAAGATGGAGCAAGGGGAACACCAGCAGAGGAAAGTGGGTGCCTCTAGAACCTGAAACAGGCGAGGAAACAAAAGCCCTTCCCTAGAGCCTCCAGACAGGAACTGGAGGCTGTTAGCCTCCAGCCCTGCTAACACCGTGACCTTGGACCAGTGAGACCTTGGACCAGTGAGATAGTTTGCAGAACTGCACGATGATCTATTTCTTTGGTCTTAAGTTAGTAAATGTGGTAATTTATTACAGCAGCCACAGGAAATTGACATAGCTCTCAAAGTCAAGAGGTCAAAATGAGAGCCCAGTGCACATGAAGCCCAAAGCAGGGGGACTTGGGAGCAGACATTTCAGAGTGACACTGATCCTTTGATTCATGTGATAATTGTGGGTCTACTAGACAGGGGTGTGTGTGTGTGTGTGTGTGTGTGTGTGTGTGTGTATGCATGCGTGTGAGTGGGCATATGTTTGTACTGGCCAGAATACAGAGCTTTGCAAGCTGGAGAAACTTGGCCTGCTCTGGGCAGAAACCAAAATTCCAGACTACTTGGAAAGCTTTATATTCTATTACTTGCAGTCCATCATCCAGACATATCTGTTCCAATTTGGTACCTAATATTCCTTGTCAGGCCCTATTATTTTTATCAGGAGGTTCAAAAGAGGATGGGATTATATTTCCAGTACATCTGCTATGTTCCTGAGTACCGGAGTTGATGCATATCTATACGCAAGCTCATTTAGTCTTCACAAATGACAGTTGTTAGAGGATAGTGATGATGCTGATCTACTCTCTGACTGCATTCCATGTTTCTCGGAAGCAAAGTGAAAGATGTTGGGAAGGATTCATGAGATCAGGTGAAATCAGGTTGGTGATTGATCTGGGGGTACTAAAATTCTGCACCCAGAGCCAAGGGAAAAGAGGAGTATGACGAAAACCAAAGACTGGGAGACTGGAGCTTCCAGGATGAAGGAGCAGGAATGAACATAATCTGAGCCTTTCCTCCCAGTTCACACACACATCCTTGCTGAGATACTCTACTTGTTCTTCTGAGATACAGTAAGGTCATGTATGTGAAAGTAGTTCGTAAACTGAAGGCTGGGGACGTATGAGTTATTATTAGGAAATGTTAGTGTAGTTGCTCTTTCAAAGAAGGGGAAAATTGTATGTTTATAAAAAGTGGGCGGTGATGGTTTAGTTCCTAAGTCGTGTTCAAGTCTTGTAATCCTGTGGACTGTAGCCCAAGCACCTCTGTCCATAGGATTTCCCAGGCAAAAATACTGGAGTGGGTTACCATTTCCTTTTCCAGGTCTCTTACATTGGCAGGTGGATCCTTTACCACTGAGCCACCAGGGAAGCCCCTTGTAGGAAATTACCAGGGCAAGTATTTTTGTTTTTTCCTTAAAATATGTTTTTAAGGGTGAATGTAGCATCTTCATCTACATCCTATCCCAGGAGATGATTGGGCCATTTTCCTGTGCAGAAGCTTAGCCCATAACATTCAAATAAATATTTAGTCTTTCTCATTGTGTAATGTTTGATGGATACAAAAGCATTGATGTAATATATACTTAAGGTGTGTGCATGCTCAGTTGCTTCAGTTGTGTCTGACTCTGTGTGACCCTATGGACTGTGGCCCACCAGGCTCCTCTGTCCATGGGATTTTCCAGGCAAGAATACTGGAGTGTGTTGCCATGCTCTCCTCCAGGGGATCTTTCTGACTCAGGAATCAAACCCATGTCTCTTGGTAGGTGGGTTCTTTACCACTAGCGCCACCTGGGAAGTCCATATTACTTAAGGTAGTATCATAATAAAGGGCTTCCCTGTAGAATCCCAGGGATGGCAGAGCCTGGTGGGCTGCCATCTATGGGGTCACATAAAGTTAGACACGACTGAAGTGACTTAGCAGCAGCAGCTGGTGGCTCAGACAGTAAATCGTCTGCGTGCATTGCAGGACACCTGGGTTCGATCCTTGGGTCAGGAAGATCCCCTGGAGAAGGGAATGGCAACCCACTCCAGTATTCTTGCTTGGAGAATCCCATGGACAGAGGAGCCTGGTGGGCTACAGTCTGTGGGTTCACAAAGAGTCAGACATGACCGAGCGACTAACATTTCATTTTCATCATAATAAAACCAGCAGTCACAGATCCACTGCACACCTGAGGGTCTGGAACATTGCCAATACTGTTGAAACTATTTATGCGCTCTTTCCTCATCCTGCCTGGATGCTTCTTCCCAGAAGTAAAACTGTCCTCTTTATTATTTATCTATTATCCCCTTGCCTTTTAAAAATAGTCTTATCATGTATCACACATGCAAGCAATTTTCTTCTTTGGGGATTTATAAAAATGATTTTGTACTTTATCTAGCTTTTTAAACTTGTCTTCCCCGCAAACTTATGCTTCAGAGGATCATTCTTGTTGCCTATAATTGTAGTTCGCTAATTGGTTCTGTGTTTAACCTTGTAAATTTGTTGTTGTTGTTTAGTCACTAAGTCATGTCTGACTCTTTGGGACCCCGTAGACTGCAGCCGGCCAGGCTTCTCTGTCCTCCACCGTCTGGAGGTCACTGAAATTCACGCCCACTGAGTCAGTGATGCTGTCCAACCATCTCATCCTCTGCCACCCTTCCTCCTTTTGTGTTCAGTCTTTTCCAGCATCAGGAAAATGATGATTGACTTTTCCAGTGAGTCATCTCTTCACATCATGTGGCCAAAGTATTGAAGCTTCAGCATCCGTCCTTCCAATGAATATTCAGGGCTGATTTTCATATGGATTGACCATATGCTACCACTCTCCTTCATGGAGATTGGATTGCTNAACCCACTCCAGTATTCTTGCTTGGAGAATCCCATGGACAGAGGAGCCTGGTGGGCTACAGTCTGTGGGTTCACAAAGAGTCAGACATGACCGAGCGACTAACATTTCATTTTCATCATAATAAAACCAGCAGTCACAGATCCACTGCACACCTGAGGGTCTGGAACATTGCCAATACTGTTGAAACTATTTATGCGCTCTTTCCTCATCCTGCCTGGATGCTTCTTCCCAGAAGTAAAACTGTCCTCTTTATTATTTATCTATTATCCCCTTGCCTTTTAAAAACAGTCTTATCATGTATCACACATGCAAGCAATTTTCTTCTTTGGGGATTTATAAAAATGATTTTGTATCTAGCTTTTAAGCTTTACCTAGCGCCACCTGGGAAGCCCATATTACTTAAGGTAGTATCGTAATAAAGGGCTTCCCTGGAGAATCCCAGGATGGCAGAGCCTGGTGGGCTGCCATCTATGGGGTCGCATAAAAGCTTTATCTAGCTTTTTAAACTTGTCTTCCCCGCAAACTTATGCTTCAGAGGATCATTCTTGTTGCCTATAATTGTAGTTCGCTAATTGGTTCTGTGTTTAACCTTGTAAATTTGTTGTTGTTGTTTAGTCACTAAGTCATGTCTGACTCTTTGGGACCCCGTAGACTGCAGCCGGCCAGGCTTCTCTGTCCTCCACCGTCTGAAGGTCACTGAAATTCACGCCCACTGAGTCAGTGATGCTGTCCAACCATCTCATCCTCTGCCACCCTTCCTCCTTTTGTGTTCAGTCTTTTCCAGCATCAGGAAAATGATGATTGACTTTTCCAGTGAGTCATCTCTTCACATCATGTGGCCAAAGTATTGAAGCTTCAGCATCCGTCCTTCCAATGAATATTCAGGGCTGATTTTCATATGGATTGACCATATGCTACCACTCTCCTTCATGGAGATTGGATTGCTCCCTTTTCAGTTTTTTAAATTATTTTATTATACATTTTTTTGGTCTTAAAAATAATATTGCTGTTAACATTCTTGTATATATCTCTTGGAGCACATGTACAAGGGGAGCTTCGTGGTATGTACTTGGAGTAGGACTGCTGAAGTGCAAAGTATGTAAATGCTGAGTTTAATGGAATAATGACAAGTCATTTTCCAGAGTGCTTGCCCAAGTAGCCTCTCCTTCTCCAGTCATGTTTTAGAGTTCTTAATGTTCTACATTCTCACTAGCATTTTGGTATTGCTGTTCTCCTAAATTTTCAGTATAAGCATTGTCTTTTCAATATAAAGCAGTATCTTCCCTTGTCGTCCTTTCATTTCCCTAATTACTAAATAGGGTTGAACTTCTTTTCCCATTTCTACTTGCCTTTTTGGTACCTTTACTGTGAAATACCTACCATGTTTCTTTAGGTTTATATTATTTTTTTCCCTTTGTCTCATTGTTTTATAGAGTTAAAAAAATACATATTCTGAATACTAATCCTTCTGTTAATTAAATGTGTTCAAAATATATTCTTCCAGCTTAAGTTTTCTGTTCCTGGTTTCTTTATGATGTCTCTTGAAAAGTGAAAATTTTTTATTTTTAGTTAGTTCAATTTGTTTGTATTTTATGATTATATTGTGTCATGTAGAAAATCCTTTCATACTTCCTGGTTGCAAAGTGATTCTCCCATATGTTCTTTAATTTTTTTAAGTTTCGCTTCTCACATTTGGTAGTTGATACTTCTGGTTACGATTTTTGTAAAAGATGTGAAATATCAGTCCAATTTCAACTTCTTTTTATATTAATAGCAAGTTGCCTTCAGACGGGTTTTGTAATAGTTTATTTCCCATTGCTTCTCTGATAGCTCAGTTGGTAAAGAATCCACCTGCAATGCAGGAGACCCCGGTTTGATTCCTGGGTTGGGAAGATCCCCTGGAGAAGGGATAGGCTACCCACTCCAGTGTTCTTGGGCTTCCCTTAGGGCTCAGCTATAAAAGAATCTGCCTGCAATGCAGGAGACGTGGGTTTGATCCCTGCATTGGGAAGATCTCCTGGAGAAGGGAAAGGCTACCCATTCCAGTGTTCTGGCCTGGAGAATTCCATGGACTCTATAGTCCGTGGGGTTGCAAAGAGTCAGACGCGAATGAGTGATTTTCACTTTCACATTTCCCACTGATATATGACATCTCTGTCAATGCATGGGTCTGTTTCTGAGTTCTCAGTTTTGTTCCACTTATAATGTGTCTTAATTACTAAAACTTTAAAATAAATCTTAATATCTTAATAGGGCAATTCCCACTCACCCTGTTTCTTTTTCCTATAAAGAGTCTTGATTATTTTCTTCCATGTAAATTTTAGTATCAATTTGTCAAAGTTTCTTTACTATGCTCTTGGGATGTTTTGCTTAGGATTGACATACTTTTCTCTTCATGAGCATAGTATATAAATCTCGACTTATTTATGTCTTTTAAGATGTCTTTCAATAAAGTTTTCTCCACACATGCCCTGCACATCTTTTGTTTATTTTCTTTCTAGGTACTTTATTTTTGGCTGCTGATGTATAGAGCTGTGGTCAATTTTTGTATAATTGCTTTATGTCCAGTCATCTTGCTGAACTCTCTTATCAAGTCTAATAACTATTCTAGCTTCTTTTGAGTTTTCTTTGTAGATAGATAAATTCTTTGGGATCTGAATATTTTTGCTTCTTGCTTCTGCTACTTCTTTCCCATGGAGGATATTTTCTTGTGTGTTTAATGATTTTTTTTTTAAAATTGTGAGTGTCTGTGTAATGGAACTTGTGAAATCGTTGAGAACTTAAACAGAAGATTCTTTTCTTTAGAGAGGATTCATGGGGAGCCAGGAATTCGTGGGGAGCTTCTTTGGGGAGCCAGGTGGATGCTGATGTTTTGAAGCCCTTTCAGCCCCCTTTGAGAGCCTGGGGAAAGTCCCTGAATCAGCTTTCCTGCCTCTTGTCGTCCCCAGGCTTAGTGTTTTGATTCCAGCACTACTATATGCATTTTCCTCTGGGGCAACTCGGCTCTTTTTCTTTGCTCACTGTTCTTGTTTTTTCAGTTCACGGATCTTTCTTTTGTTTTTGTTTTTTCCCCTTAGAGATTTCCTTGACTTGCTTTCTAGCACTCTGATGTTTTAAAACATTCAGTTGTTTTAACGTAACCAGCAGCTAGTTGTACTGAAGTAGAAAGCTGTGCAAGTATTTAGATGATGGACGTTGTTGGCTTTTATTTCAACCAAATTACCATCGAGTTAATTATCTGAATGTGTTCCAGTTTTGCTTTGTTTTTTTTCCTTTGTAGCCCACCTCCTGTTCCTTGATCTGAAGGAAGGCTGGTTTGGTGGGAATCTCATATAAGGATAGGATTTGGGGGCAGGGGCATTGTTTTTTTTTATTTCTGCTTTTGTTTTAAGGGAGGGAGGTGGCTGGAACCCAAAGGAGAGTCAGCGTGGCCTCTCAGTCTTTCTGCAGTCGGGAAGTCTTTGACATTAAACCCTTCTTTACTTGGGCTGCTTTGCTTTTAGTTGAAATCTCCAGTCACAGAGAATTAAATGTCAAGGTGGTTTTGTGATGTGGAAAATCTCTCTGAAGGAACTGGAAAAAAGCCACAAAGTGCTGTGAATTTCAAGCCTTCCCCAAGGATTAGGAGACCAGGAAGCACTGGGCATTATAGCTCTGATTTTTAAAGCTGGGTCTCTAATCACAGTGGATGTGTCTGTCACAAGGAATGAAGTATGTGACTTTCACCTTTGGTAAGGAGTATGTTGCGTTCATTAACCTACCCCTCCCTCCTTCATTCCTCTGGGCTGCACACCCTTGCTCTGCCCTGCCACAACTTCCTGTACTCACCTCATCACAGCGCTTAATCATAGTCTCTTGAAATTTCTAGTTTACTTCCCCTCCTGCCTCATTAACCTGTAAACATCGTGAGTAAATAGATCGTGTAGGATTTGTCTTTGTAGTTCAGAGGCTGGAATTATATTGGCAGTGTAGTAGCTGCAGGGTTAGGAACAGGATTTAATGCATTCCTTGTTGCCTTAATCTTTTCAGGCAGATAGAAATTTTAGACACAAATCAATCCCACCCCAGCATTGCTGCTGCTGCTACTGCTGCTAAGTTGCTTCAGTTGTGTCCGACTCTACGCTACCCCACCAGGCTCTGCCATCCCTGGGATTCTCCAGGCAAGAACACTGGAGTGGGTTGCCATTTCCTTCTCCACATCCCAGCATTATTGATTGGCAAATCTCTCTCTTCTATCACCCTGGATTATCGACCTTCTTAAATTTAATTTAAAAGTAATTAATTCCTAATTTTTTTTATAGCTGTGACAACCCCGATTATTATCATTACTAGGGCCTGAAGGGTTACGCTTGGATATCAGTGGTTCTCTGAAAGTGTCTGAAGGGAGCATCTGAGTTATGTTTACAGTTCAACTGATAGTCCTAGATGCTGGTATAGCATTTGGCAGTATCTTAACTATGATACATTGTTCATATGAAGAGCTCAGGTTTGTGGAGCAGTTATTATGTTCCAGGCACTGTGCTTGGACTCTACATGCATCGCCTCATTCATCCCTTACTCACTGTGCAAAGGCACAGAGTGGCCTTACAGTTGCCTTGCAGCTGGAGCTTGGAGATCACGTGACTCTCACGCAGGTCACAGTTGCCAAGTGGAAGGACTAGGAGTTTAGTTTGGGCTTCTTCACCTCAAAGCCTGAAGCCTTAATCAATGTACTGTAGCATCTCTCAGTGTATAAATGAATATATATATATAACTTTCTGATAGGTAGCTTTATTATTTTTGGAAAGATCAGGCAGCTTGTCAAGTGTATGTAGTTAACAAACAACAAAGCCAGATTTAAGCTAAAATGGTTCATGCTCATTTCTCCACTCCCACTCTTATTGTACTTTTACTAAATGTCAGAGCAGTAGTTTCAAAGTGTGTGCATGTAAATGAAGCAATGCCTCAGAAGCTAATGAAATCAAATATTTTAAAGTACTGAAAGAAAACGTCAACCTAGAATCCCTGGAAAAAATATCATTCAAAAATGAAGGTGAGATGAAGCCTATTCAGACAATAAAAACCCGAAAACTTATTGCCAACATATCAGCTTTAAAAGGAATATCAAAGGATGTTCTTCAAGCAGAAAGACTATTTTCCCAGATGGAGATATGAAAATGCAAAAATAAATGAAGGCTAGCAGAAAAGTTAAATAAGTAGGCTTACAATTACTAACTATACAAAGCAGGAGTAGTAAATGTTTTAGAAAATTTAAAGAATTTTTAGAATTAAAAATAAATTCCAAAATCATGCAAAAAGCAGAGGGATTAATGGACTTAAATTATTGTATGGTTCTAGTATTATCATGGAAGTGTTAGGAATTAAAATTTGAGTAAGACTACTAATTCAAGGATACATATGTAATCTCTAGGCTAGTTATGAAAAGAATAGTGTGAATATTTAACTAGTAAATTAATAAAGAAAAAATAGAATAGTAAGATTATTTGATCATAAAATGAAAATTCAAAAAAGAAAATGAAATCTATTTCATTACAAAAGAATTAGTAAGATGATAAATATAAATCTAAATATAATACTAAATACATTTAAATGAATTATCCAATAGAAGAATAATATTATCATGCTGTACCTAAAAAAAAAAAATCATGAGAGACACAGTTTAAATAGTTTAAATTTAAACTATGTCAGAGGTTAAAAGTAAAGAATTAGGAAATATATCAATCTTAACCAAAACAAAGCATGGTTAGCTCTCCTACTATCACACAAAGTGACTGTAAGGCAAGAGGCACTGATAGAGATGAAAAAGCGTATTTCACAATCATAAAAGTCAGTCTACAAAAAATATATCACAACCTCAAATCTGTATGCACTCAACAACATACCTTCATACTGTAATATAGGAAAAGTTGAGAGAACTAGCAGAAACAAACAAATTTTCACAGTCAGTTTGGCATTCTTTTTAACATATTTCTTTCTATAACTGCTAGAAAAAGCAGACAAAAAATCATGGATGCAGAGGACCTGAACAACATACAACATACAGCATACAATCCTGCCCGCGCTCAGTTGCTTTAGTTGTGTCCCACGCTTGGCGATCCCAGCGACTGCAACCCCGCAGGCTGCTCTGTCCATAGTATTCTCTAGGCAAGAATGTTGCAGTGGTTGCTATGCCCTCCTCCGGGAGATCTTCCCGGCCCAGGGATCAAACCCATGCCTCATGCCTCTCCTGCATTGCACGCAGATTCCTCACCATGGAGCCACCAGGAAAGGCCAACATTTGTTCGAAATTGTATGTGTGGAGCACTGCACACGGCCATCACAGAACTGCAGTGAGTTTCAGTGCACATGGAACATTAGCCAAAGCAGACTACATGCGGGGCCGTAAAGGAAGTCTCAACAAAGGATCAACATGATTCAAAGTATGTCCTCTGTTCGCAATGAAATTAAACTAGAAACCAGCAGTAAATCGATAACTGGAAAACCTCTAGTACCTAGAAATTTAAAATTGTACTCTTAAATAGTTCATAGTCAAAGAAGAAATCACAATCACAAAGGAGAAATCACACTGAAATTCATATTTTGTACTGAATCCTAATAGTTCAGAGGCAGACAGAGGACAGGACAGGAGGAGTCCAGACAAAAGCAACAGTGTGTGCAAAGGCCCTGAGGCAAGAGAGAGTGTAATCGGTATCAGGAATTCAGAGAAGGGCATAGAAAACAAGAGGTAAGCAAGGGTTTTGTGGAATACAGTGAGGAATTTTGGTCTTAATGCTAAGATAAAAGTGATACTTTAAGCAGGGGGTGCTCCTGCTGCTAAGTCACTTCAGTCGTGTCTGACTCTGTGCGACCCCATAGACGGCAGCCCACCTATTTCATTAAAAAAAGTAAGCCTCTGACTGCAGGATAGATTGGAGGGCAGTTTAAATTTTAAAAGACTGTTTGGAGGCAACTGCAGTTGTTCTGGCCGGAGAGAATGGGCTGGATGGCGGCAGTGGAGCTGGGGGAAGTGGGAGGTTCTAGAAAGCTCTGGGAGGTAAATTGACAAAACCGGGTGATGAATTCACTATCAGGGAGAAAGGGAGGGTGGTGAACCAAGGAGGACTCAGGGATTTTGTTGCCCTGGGAGGATGGCAGTGTTTTTTCTGGGGCAAGGGCTCCCAGGTGGGGGTACAGAGTGGACGAATGAATCAGTTGGTTTGGGCGCAGGTTCAATTTGAGACGTGGCTGAGATGTTAAGTGGAGAGGTCAGACAGGCAGGAGGACATGATGCAGGTCTGTAGGTCAGAAAAGAAGGCTGAACCATGTAAGCAATTAATCACCCTTCAAACGCAAGTGTTGAACTGTTCATGTTTATTTTTTTCTTTGTATTAAGTTTGAGAAATTCTTATTTGGTTTTCAACCTTTGTGTTTTCTCTCTCTCCCCTTTTCTTTGGAGAACTTGTTTGAATTTTCCTTTTCATACCTCTCTTTTTGTTCATGTGCTTCTTTTGAGCACGCTCAGTTGTGTCTGACTCTTTGAAACCCCATGGACTGTAGCCCACCAGCCTCCTCTGGCCATAGGATTTCCCAGGCAAGAATACCAGAGTGGGTTGCCATTTCCTTCTTCAGGAGATCTTCCCGACCCAGGGATTGAGCACGTGTTTCTTGCATCTCCTGCACTGGCAGGCGGATTCTTGACTGCTGTGCCACCTGGGAAGCCCAGCTTCTTTTGAGAGGCTTCCTAAATTCATCATCTCCACTGTGCAAGATGCACCCCTCACCTCTGCCGCTGCCTGGTGGGGTCACCATGGAGCATGATCAGCAGAAAAACAGATGGCAAAGGAACTAAGGATGCAAGCCATTGGAAAATGATTTGAATGTGGGAAAAAGGTTGCTATTTGGGGTGAAGATAATTTCCCACTGCAAAGGATCTGAGCACTTGCTGAAGTGCCTTTCAGAAGGTTTGCTTTTTGGGTCTTCACACACAGGCACGGGCCCAAGTCCTTAACCTCCCTAGGAGGAGCGTGTTGCTTGATAAATCCTGGCTTCCAGCAGGTACTCACACAAAGCTGGTGGGCAGGTGAAAGAAGAAGGTTCATCTGAAGATTGGTTCCCAAGATCATATAAAAGCATCTAAGAATAATAACTTTTGGGTTTCCCTCGTGGCTCAGATGGTAAAGAATCTGCCTGCAATGCAGGAGAACAGGGTTAGATCCCTGAGTCAGGAAGATCCCCTGGAGAAGAGAATGGCAACACACTCTATTATTCTTTCCTGGAGAATCCCATGGACAGAGGAGCCTGACAGGGGAACCTTCTTGCGATCTATCTGTATCCTGAGTCCAAGGAGATTTCACAGTCAGAAAACAAGAATTCCAAATGCTTCAGCTGGTGGAATGTTCTAAGAGATTAGTCCATTGGTGCTTTTAGTTCCGATATTTTAAAAATTTAAAAAGGAAGATGCTCGGGAAGACTTTTCTCCATTGCTTTAACAAATAATGTTATAGAAAACTGAGGCAGGGGGGGTGAAAGTCTTTTTTTTTTTTTTTGCCTGGCCTACCACATTGACCTCCACACTGGGAAGTCATATTTTGGCTCCTTTTCCCTCAGTAATTTCTGTGCAGTAGGATGTGGTGACAGGGATCTGGCCTGGAGCCTGATGTCTCTGGATTATTGCTGGAGGTGGGGTCAGGGAATTGTCTGCCCGGCTCTGACAGCCAAAAAAAAGGAGAAACCTACTATCTCTCAGAGACTCCAGCTGCTGTGTTTGTGGTTGGTGGGATCTCATTCGTTACATTCCCAAATCGGTTTTCCAAAATGAAGTTTCTAGACTGACTTTTCCACTTTAACTGAGATTACTTTTCCATGTGGAACTCTACTACTACATGTGATGTCAATGTTTCATATAAACAAACACGCAAGTATTCGTGGATCTTTGTGTGCGTGACAAACTTTTAATGTTATTGGGGGCCAAGCATTGTCCTAAGTGTTTAAAGAGTATGAAACCATTTACTGCTTACATTAATATTTTAAGCTTGGTGCTTTTATGATTCCCATTTCATGGATGAATAAACTGTAGCATAGATGGGTCACTTAACTAGCCAAGGCCACAGGGAGGGTGAGAGTTGGGCCAGGATGTGACCCCATGCTGTCCACCTCTGGGACCCCCTTTGCCTGTTGCTGTACCTCTCTGTGAAAGAGGGAAACCTCCTGAAGTGCAGAGTCCCAGTGATGTTTCATTTTTTCTTAGGAGTGACTGGGTGACCTCCTATAAGGTCATGGTGAGCAATGACAGCCACACGTGGGTCACTGTTAAGAATGGATCTGGCGACATGGTGAGTCCCCTCTAACCACGCCCTGGGGATCTGGCTGTCCGGGGTCTCCAGAGAGAGGCAGTGGACACCCAGCCAGTGTTTGCACCTGGATGTTGGCTGATTCTGTGCCAACTCAAGCCAACCATCCAGAGGGAGGGATGATGACCCCCCTTTCCACGCCCTGATGCTCAGAACCACGTGGTCCGCATTCAGGGCTCGTGTAAAACTCAGAGTTGCTGCGATATGGTATCTTCCACAGGTCGCAGGTCAGCCCTGGAAGACCAGTGGCATGTGGGTTATGTTGGTGCCCACACGGCTCTTCAGTTACAATAGCTCCTGAGCTTACTTTACTTACCTGGCCTTTGAGCCCCATGCCTCCCTCCAAGCTTGCCAGTTCTGACCCTGTCGCCCTCTTCCTCGAGTTCTCAAGTGCGAGTTCCTATCACGGTACAGTGCCTTACACATCCTCCTGCAGCCTCTGTTTTGACCTTTGTTCCCATTCTCAGCCCCCACCCCCGCCTTGTACCCACTCCTCTGTGTTCCAGTAAAACTGAGGTGGCTGCTCTTCCACTGAATCCAATGTCTGAGCTCCTCCAGCCATCACTTCCTTTTCTCTAGCGTCCCTCCCGTTCCTGCATCTTGAGTTTTCCTTCAAGGCCAATTCAAACGGCACCTCATTCCCAAAGCTTCACCTGGTCCTTTCCTTCTTCAGAAATCCCAAAGCCCTGTGGCGGTCTCTCTGCCATGGCACGAATAGATTTCACCTATGATATCTAAGTTTAACCCTCCTCCTCCCGCTCTGCCCCCATTAGATGGGTGCTTCCGGCCTGATCCATTTCTCCTCCCCGCCCCCCTCCCCCAAATGCCAACTTCACATTTAGGTGTGCCTTAACCGAAATCTTGTGGACTGAGTGAATTACTGACTCTTTCATGACTTGATAATCAAGCTCTAAAAGAGCCTCCTTTTCCCTCTTGTGCATAAATAGATATTTGAAGGAAACAGTGAAAAGGAGATCCCTGTACTGAACGAGCTGCCCGTCCCCATGGTGGCGCGCTACATCCGCATAAACCCCCAGTCCTGGTTCGNTTTCATGACTTGATAATCAAGCTCTAAAAGAGCCTCCTTTTCCCTCTTGTGCATAAATAGATATTTGAAGGAAACAGTGAAAAGGAGATCCCTGTACTGAACGAGCTGCCCGTCCCCATGGTGGCGCGCTACATCCGCATAAACCCCCAGTCCTGGTTCGATAATGGGAGCATCTGCATGAGGATGGAGATCCTTGGGTGCCCGTTGCCAGGTAGGTCTGCCCTTCTGTGCTTCCTGCAGGGAGGAAACGCTGGTGGAAGACAGGTGCTTAGCCAGCAAGGTGAATAAAAATAAGCCACACAGTCTTTTTCTCATCTAAGAAAACTACCACGTCTATTGCAGAATATTTAGAAAACATAGGTAAACAAAAAGAAAACGAAAATCTCCCAGAACAGCACTCGGGAACACTCTGAGCATTTGGGGTATTAAGGTAACATGCCAGCTGTGGTTTTGCCCACTGGGACTTTAAGATGATGCTTACTTCAAGGCTGAAAATTCACCCAGCGCTGCTGCTCAGAAGCAGGCAAACAATTGCCTAAAATTTTTTTGGTAACGTGTTTAGTTGCCCTTGAGTGCTCTTGCCACGCTGGTTACAGGACATGGCAGAAGTTAATTTCAAACTTGACCGTGTACATAGTCCTGTTCTGTTTCCATAGTGAAGCCTCTTTTTGTTTAAGTAGCTTCACTCGGTTGCCTGTATCTTTGGGTGCTTGTTTCTTTAGGTTGTGTCCCCCTTGCCCTGATTTCACATGATGGAATTGGGTGTAACTCCAGGGTGGAAGGAAATAAAGCGCTTGAACTAACATGTGCTTTTTGCATGCAGACCTTTGCTGGTGTCTGCTATGGACAAGCGAATCTGGTGTGGCTTGCAGGTCTGTCAGCCTTTCAGAACCTAGGGATTTGTGCCTGTATGGAGCCTTTTGTGGGTGTCCCTGGTGTCTCAGATGTTAAGAATCTGCCTGCGATGCAGGAAACCCAGGTTCAGTCCCTGGATCAGGAAGATCCCCTGAAGAAGGGCAAGGCAACTCACCCCAGTATCCTTGCCTGGAAAATCCCATGGACAGAGGAGCCTGGTGGGCTAGAGTCCTTGGGATCACTAAGAGTTGGACACAGCTGAGTTACTAACACTGCCACTATTGACTTGAGCCTTTTGTGACGGCTTCTTCATCCTCACCAGGCATCTCCAGGGCAGGAAGCTGGCCTCCAGAACATTCCTAAGGCCCTTCACCAGAGCCTCTAGGAATTTCTACCTCCTGTCCACCCATAGCCAGGCCACAGCAAACAGGGAGCACAGCTTTGGGTTATCTCTCCTATGCTTCCTCCTCCAAGGAAGTCTCAGCATTCTTGTCTTATCTGAAACTCAGGCCTTACCGTCTCTGGATTCCCCCTGCCAGGAGGAGGGTACCACCAGCTCTGATGCTCTCAGGTGCTTCTATATCCATCATGCTATTCCTACAGCCATCCCACCCCCCACCGTGAACCTACACTTACTGAGTTTTCAAAGTGTATTTCATATCATTTATTGCTTTTCCCTCTACTCTCTGATATCCATGATCTTGCTTTGCCAAGTATGAATTTACTCAAAACAAACTATATTGGTGAGAAAGACAGGTCTGCTCACCTGCCATCTACTTACCCTCCCACCAGACAGATTCTTTGTTCCTTACTTGTACTTACTAGATTACAAACTTTTTTCATGTCACTAACACTATTGGAGACCATCTATCTTGTGGATTTTATCCACCATATCTCAGGTTTTCAAACTGCTTCTTATAGTTGGAAATTCAGTTGTTTGATTGGAAAATTGGAAATGTAGTCAGAAAATCAGTTTGATTCTTAAGAATTTCACAGTGGACGTCTTCATTTCTGTGTCATTGTGCATGTCCAAAATTATTGGGTGAATTATGGGATTATTGCTTAAATTACATGATGGTACAAAAGACCCTGATGCTGGTAAAGACTGAAGGCAGGAGAAGGGGATGACAGAGGATGATATGATTGGATGGCATCACCGATTCAATGAACATGAGTTTGAGCAAACTCCAGGAGATGGTGAAGGACAGGGAAGTCTGGCATGCTGCAGTCCATGGGGTCACAGAGTCAGACACAACTGAGCAATTGAACAACAGCAAGAGGTGGGATTGCTGGTGGGAAAGGAGTGCGTGTTTTCAAGGCGGGTCCAGAGAAAGCGTGAAGGCCTCCCAGTGTGGGACCCGGGCCCCCTTCTGTGGCTCATTCATCCTGGGGTGGTGATCACAGGGCCCGCCCGCTGCCGCCGGGGTCCTGCTGGGCTTTGCTGAGCTCACTGCGTCTGCAGACACAGACCCAGGCCGGGGACCGTGAGGCCGGCTTTGTGCCTGGTTGCTCAGCGCGGCCTCACTCTGCTTGCTTTAAAGGGCAGGGTCACGGTTTCTCTCTGAGGGCAGGAATTCGTCTGTTGTCGGTTAAGGGCAGAGGGCAGCCTGTGAGAGTCTCATGAAATAAATATTTTCCTGTGAAGTTATTCTTGGTGTGTGTGTGTTTGAAGATAGGTCCTGGGGGCAATTTGAACACAGAGACAGAGTTACAGTGTGAAATCCGGACAGGTTTCAAGTGTGGCCTTGGAGTGGTTCTATTTTCCAACCCCAAATATTTAAGGCTGTTTTTCTTCTGGAAGTTAACTTAGCGGCCTGCCCGGAGGGGAGCTGGCCTTTGCACACGCCACTGGTGGTGGTCACGTCTGAGGTCCTGGGCTGGCCCGGGGGCCCCCACGGCCATGTGGGCAGGCGAGTCTTGCTCACTTGCCTCGCTGTCGACATGGTTCCTTTGTGCAAGTTAATGAGACCAGAGGCAGAGGTGACCCGGCCAAGTCCGTCACGCAGCCCAGCGTGACTTTGTGCTGGTGATGCAACCGCCCAGCGTCTGTTCTTCCAGAAACTCTTGCTTATGAAAGATTCATTTACCTCTGCTTCTGCTTCTCTTTGTTCTGTCCTCACTGTCTTCTGCGAACCCTCAGGTTGGGGCAGAGGAAGGGGAAGATGCTTTTTAAGTCTTCATGAATAATGCTTCTAGAAATTTTTGAACTAGAACATGAATTACCCTATACACAGCCAACTCATTAGCAAAGACCTTGATGCTGGGAAGGATTAAAGGCAGGAAGAGAAGGGGACGACAGAGGACGAGATGGTTGAATGGCATCACCGATTCAACGGACGTGAGTTTGAGCAAACTCCGGGCGATGGTGAAGGACAGGGAAGCCTGGCGTGCTGCATGCTGACATGCAAAGAGTCGGACACGACTGAGTGACTGAACAACAGCGACAACGAAAGAGCTCAAAACTAATAGAAAAGGGGGAGGGTTGTTTGATGGTTATAGTTTCAGTTTTGTGAGATGAGAATGTTCTAGAGATCTGTTTCTACAACAGTGTGAATATATGTAATGCTACTCAACTCTACTCTTGAACATGGTTAATCAGAGGGTTTCCTGGACTCAGGCGAGCAGCCTGGTAGAGATGCCGTGAGGTGGGCTTATATGAGATGGGGCAGAAGATAAGCACAAATGATGGCTCGGTGCAGATGCTGCGAGGTCAGATTACACGAGATGGGGTGGAAGATACGTGAACGATGGGCTGCACCCTCCTCGGAGCCACGTGGAGCTGTGGGTTTGATGCTTTCAGTGACAGTAATGACCTGGGATCAAAACAAGCTCTGCCAGGGGTCCACATCTCCCCTTGTGCCTCTTGGAGCGACCTTGTCATAAGAACAGTCACATGGGGTTGGACAAGCGCAGCTTCTTCTCATTAGGGAGCCGAGCACCTTGCGGAAGGGGTTTGGTGCTGTTTGCGCTGCCGCCGGGTCATCTCTGCTCAGGACTCTCTGTCGAGGCATCAGGGCTTAGGGTGACCATAAGGCCGTGAGTGAAAGTGAAAGTGTTAGTTACTCAGTCGTGTCCGACTCGGTGTGGCCCCATGGACTGTAGCCCACCAGGCTCCTCTGTCCATGGGATTCTCCAGGCAAGAATACTGAAGTGGGTTGCCATGCCTTCCTCCAGGGGATCTCCCCTACCCAGGCACTGAACCCGGGTCTCCTGGCCTGCAGACAGGGAAGCTGCAGGTAGTGGGCATTTCCTTGGGTGAGGGGCTGGCCTCGTGNACCAGGCTCCTCTGTCCATGGGATTCTCCAGGCAAGAATACTGAAGTGGGTTGCCATGCCTTCCTCCAGGGGATCTCCCCTACCCAGGCACTGAACCCGGGTCTCCTGGCCTGCAGACAGGGAAGCTGCAGGTAGTGGGCATTTCCTTGGGTGAGGGGCTGGCCTCGTGGCAGGGAAGGAAAAGGGCTGCTGTGGCTGTGCTTCTCGTGTCCTGTTAGTCCTCAGAGAGCACTTTGAGGTCAGCCGTTGTTTTCGTTTTTAAATGAGGTGAAACTAGTGTAACGTGGAATTAAACATTTTAAAAGTACACAGTTCAGTGCTACTTAGTATATTCACAAGACAGTGTGATCGCTGGCTCTCTCTGGTTTCAGAACTTTGTCATGGACCCCAAAACACCCTGGACTCACTGAGTAATCACTTTCGAATCCGCTTCCTCCATCTCTGGGTAACCTCTAATCTGCAGTGTCTGTGGAGTCACCTGTTCTGGATAAAGTGCATCATGAGCTCAGGGACTGTAGATAGCAGTGAGCCCCTGGTCCAGCAAAGGTAGCCTTTCCTCTCCCAGTTGAGAACTCCCTTCCATCAAGCAAGATCCCAGCCCCCAGAGCAGCAAACAGCTGAGCGGAATGGTCCAAGAGCTGGGGTGTTCCCTTGGATGTCCACTAATGGGGTTTCTTCTGCGATTGTGACCATCCTGTGGAGTGAGCTGGTGCTGGATTTGGGAGAAGAGCGTGTGTCCACGTCAGTGAGGAGCCAGGGATGTTCAGGGTGTAGTCATTTCCAGAGCTGGCATAACTCAGTACCAAAAAGTGGGTGGCTTTGGATAACAGAGTTATCATCTCAGGTCTGGAGGTGAGGAGTCCAAGGCGTGGTGGGGCGGTTTCTTTGAGAGCCGTGCGGCAGCGTCTGCTCCTGCCTCCCCCGCGGGCTGCTGGGGTTCGCTGTCTGATTCTTATGCTCCTCAGCTTGTGGGCACCTTGCCCCCGTTGCCGCCTGCATCATCACATGATTTCCCCGAGGGCTTCTCTCTCTGCTCACCTTTCCGCTTTGGATAGACGCAGTCCCAGTGGAATGGGGCCCACCCTCAGCCCCGCATTTATACCCGGTGAGCTCTGGGAAACCCCTCTCTTCAAATAAGGTCCCGTTCTACGGTCCTGGGAGTCAGGACTCCAACATATCTCTTTGGGGCGGGGACATCACTCAACCCAAAACGGGCTGAATGAGTAGACCTGTTGGGATGGAGCGGGATTTTGAGTCGTCGAGTAAGAGAAGTGAAGAGGGGAGGAGGTTGTAGACTCCACGATCCCCATCTGGAGTGAGTTTATTCCCGTTAACGAAGGTGTTCCAGAAGGAACAAGCTGGTTTTCAGTACATCTGATGCATGAAGCCAGCCGCATGAAAGGAAGCAGGAGGCTGATTCTCCGAGGCACCATCTGTGAGAATAAGGTCTTGCAGACTGAATCAGGACTTCTGTTTCAAATGTCGGAAGTCCTACTCAAATTCGCTGAAGTGAGGAGGGGGAGGAAAGGGAAATTTTAGTTCACAGGAATAAAAGTTCCAGAGGTAGATGTGACTCTGGCTTCAGGCAAGAAAGGGTCAACAATCACGGGGCCTTCTTGGTACAGTCGGGGCTCCCCTCCTCACCAGCTCGCAGGCAGGGAGCTTGGCCACTAACAGCCCGAGCTCATCCACCATGTGAGTTGACTCCAGCAGGAGGCCCTCCTCCTATGGCTCTGGAGGGAAAATCGTCTTATGAGCCCAGCTTGTATCCTGGGATCATCTCTGAGCCAGTGGCTGTGGCCAGAACATGTGTATTTTCACGGGCTGGACCTGGATCACATGTCCATCCCCGTGAGTGTTGGGTGAGGCTGTTCCATCAGAAGCATCTGGGATAGATTCCGCACAGGAGATAGGGATTCTTTTATCCACAGAAGGAAAAAGAGGACAGTGGGTTTGGATGAATAACGTGTGGGGCATGCCTGCAGACTCTGGGCCCCGGGGTGGGGCGGCTGGGTTTCGTTCTCACTTATTACCTACAGTTTTGAGCTCCTAAGAGGGTCTCCGTAAAACTTCATCCAATCAGAATAAACAGGCAAGTAAAGAAGTATTTGTACAAAAGGTGGAAGCTGGAAAGTTGTGAAAAATGCTCACCTGAGGTTCCAAGACAATTCTGCAACTTGGACCCATATTCTCAGACAAACTGGTTAGTCTCAGGGAAGGGAGGAATTTTACCAAACATGGAGGTATTTCATGTGTACAGTTCTGGGCTTTTCTTCAGTCTTTTTTAAGAACCTTGAAGGCATAACTTGTGTTTGAAGACAAAAGGGGCATTTCAAGAAGACTTTTAGAAAGAGGTTCTGGGGACTTGGAGGGTGGCGAATAGCTCTTAGGAATCAGCTTATGGGTACATTCAGGGTCAAGTCGTGTGAAAAATGTGCTTTACCTTGACTTTGAAACCGACAGATTTGGAAA
>SJYV01027215.1:0-14909 GCA_006410875.1 Neotragus pygmaeus
TTTTTTTTTTCTGTTTTGGCCATGCAGCGAGGTTTGTGGGATCTTAGTTCCCCAACCAGGGATTGAACCCATGATCCTGCAGTGGAGTCTTAACTACTGGACCACCAGGGAAGTCCCCTTTTTACATTTTTCATTTTGACTCGGGGCCCTGGTGCACAGAGACAGAGAGAGCAAAGCTCTTTCAACACTGAAGCTGAATTCTTGCCAGCCGATTCTGGAAAGAAAAGAAAGAAGGGAAGGAAAAAGAGAAGTGAAATGCTTCATTGTACAATATGTACTATGTCAAAGCTGTTAGACAATACAAAAGAAAAATAGACAAACAGAAGGGTTTTTCAGATGTTGCTTCTAATTTGCTGCAACAAATAGGTTGATTCAAGGGACTTGTAAAATGTACTTCTTGAGAGTATGTGCATTCATTGGAGAGCTTTTATAAAGGTCTCTTTTAGACACAACAGCTGTAGAAGCGCAGGGAGCTGAAAGCCGAAGACCCGGGTCAGAGCTCAGGGGGCCACCAGTGAGTGGGGGATTGTGGTAAAGACCGTCCCCTCTCTGGATCCCCGACAACAGGCCATGTGACTTCTACAACCCATCAGTCTGCCTGTTCAATTCCTCCCTATCAAGGATTAAGGTTTACCCTCGTTATCCTTGTTCAGTTGCTAAGTCGTGTCCAACTGTGTGACTCGAACTGTAGCCCACCAGGTTCCTCTATTCATGGGATTTTCCCAGACAAGAATACTGGAGTGGGCTCCCATTTCCTTCTCCAGGAGAATCTTCCTGACCTGGGGATCAAACCTGTGTCTGCCGCTTGGCACCTTATCACTGAGTCACCTGGGAAGCCCACGGTTTGCCCTAGATGCTCAACACTCATCGAAAGTCGGCTTGCCCCTCATCACAGAGGAATGACAGAGCAGGTGCCAGCTGATGGTGTTTCTTGATTAGTCCACAACCTTTATCGAACATTTGCTCTCTGCCAGGCCTGTTTTAGACCCGATGCAGAATCCAGCCTCCATACACTGACACCAAGTTAAACTTTGGAGACACAGTTCTGGGTGAAGTAGAAAAGAATGGGCTTCCCTGGTGGCTCAGCAGTAAAGAATCCACCTGACAATGCAGGAGACATGGGTGCGATCCCCGGGTCGGGAAGATTCCCTGGAGGAGGGCACGGCAACCCACTCCAGTATTCTTGCTTGGAGAATCCCACGGACAGAGGAGCCTGGCTGGCTATAGTCCATAGGGTCACAAAGAGTCAGACACGACTGAAGCAACTTAGTACGGACGCACTCATACTATACAACAAAGTGACTCGTTACACACACACACACATATGTACAATCTATTTCACATTCTTTTCCGTTATGGCTTATCACAGGATACTGAACGTAGTTTCCAGTGCTATCCAGTAGGACCTTGTTTATTCATTCTACACATGCCCACTGGCACCTGCTAGTTCCTCCATTCCCCCTTTGGCTTGCCTGCTCCTCCTCTGTCTCCACATCTCCTCCCTTCCCTAGCTGGCAACCGTGTGAACCTGCTCCTTGGGACTCAGGGGAGGTCATGGAGGCTGAGTGACGTCTATTTCCTACAAACCAGACACTAAATGCTAAGTCACTTCACAGAAAGCCTTTTGTGCCCAGGAGTCCTACAGGGTCTTCTCTGGTTTCAGACTCTGGGCAAAAATCAAACAATATACTCTAGAGAGATGGAGGTTCACATCTACTCTTCACTCTTTGCATCAGTCTTTGCAGAGGGTATTTTTATCCTCATTGTTCAGAAATGAGGAAACACTGGCCTTGTAACTTGGCTGGAGTCACCCACTTGGTTCGCTGATTGGGGTCACTCACTTGGCTCACTCTCCTACCACTTTTAAGAATTTTTCTATTCTCTTCTTAGGAAAAGTTTTTTCACACTTAAAAATCTATTGTTCCATGTGCCTTTTTGCTGGAAAAGTGCTTGGACTCCTCTTTAGCCTGACATTGACTTGTTTTGCATCCACACTTGACCACAACCTCATTTATAACTGCTTCGGTTAACTGCCATTCTTCATGTTCATTTGAATGGCTAATGTTCTTGCTCTTATTTCACATTCCCGCTCTTGCTAAGTTTCCTCTGAGATACGTTTATTGTTTATTTTTATATTATTATTATTATTTTGGCCATGCCGCATGGCTTGTGGGATCTCAGTTGCCCGACCAGGGGTTGAACCCAGGCCCCAGCAGCAAAAGCGCTGAGTCCCGACCACTAGGTTACCAGGGAACTCCGTTATTTTCTAGAGTCAATCTGATTTCTGATATCCATAGGTAGATTTGCGTTTCATCCACCTCACCGAGGTTAACGTGTGAAATTTCTCTTTCCTAATTTTTCTAACTTCTGCCCATTTCCTGCTTTCAATATTAATTAAGAAGCTCAGCAGAAACAGATTGTCTGGTAAACATAGCTTGAATCTCCTGAGACTGGAAATTAGGGAAAAGCTAATGTTGGGATACATTAGCTGTCTGAGGAACAGTTTTGGAATGAGTCAAAAGGCGCAAGTGGCTATAATTGGGTGGTATTCATGCAGGGCTTTAAAAGCAGAGCTCCAAGGATGCAGGCTGGTTTCACTCACAAGCATCTTTCGAGCATGTGACATATCCCTGGTGGCTGTATGTGCTGAGCGGGCAAGGGGCTCAGGGCGGGGGCGGGGCCCTCCCTGGAGGAGCTCGCAGCCTGTTATTTCTCATCAGTCAATTCTTCCTTTGTCCTAGTGCAAGAGTGGTCTAAAGAAGCAAGGACCTAGGCCACACAACTGAAACCTGAGAAGGCTGAGCCCGCTGTCTATGAACTCTACAGAAAGACTTCCCAGGCTATTCTGAAGCAGCATTTCCTAGTCTTCTTAGAATTAAAGAAAGAATGGGCTAGTGGGTCTCAAAATATGGTCGTAAGTGCAGCAGTGGCATCACCTGGGATTCTGTTGGAGATGCACATTTTCTTTCTTTTTAATATTTATCATACTTATTTATTTGGCTGCACTGGGTCTTCAAGTTGAGTCTGGTGGGATCTAGTTCTCTGACCAGGAATGGAACCTGTGCGCCCCACCCCCGGCTTTGGGAGCGCAGAGTTTTAGCCACTGGACCACCAGGGAAGTCCCAAGATGTCAATTTTCAAGTCCCACGAATGACAAAGCCTGTGGCTGGGGCCCTGCAGAGTCCAGAATCACCTGAAGGCAGGTGAGTTCAGCGCAGGTTAAAGACTGAGAACCTCCACTCTAGGCAAAATCTCACACAGTTCCCTTTCTGCCTTCCTGCTAAGGTCCCTGTTTGTTTCCTTTGATCTTCCACTCCGAAGGCCCTTCCACTGCTCTCTCCCAAGGCCTCCAAGTTCGAAGTGCAGGTTGCAGACCAGGGTGCTGGTGTTCGTGGCCTGGAGGGCTGAAGTCCAATAGCCCCTGCTCACCTGGGGAGGAGTCCAATAGTCCTGCTCACCTGGGGAGGAGCACCAAGGCTGTGTCTGTCTACAGGGGACGCCTTGCTGTGACCCTTCCTCAGGATCAGGACACCCCTGGGCTTCTCCAGGATTTCACTACTAATTGTCCACAGTGGTAAATAGAAGATCCAAATGATGATGTTAAATACATTCACAGGTTCACCTTTTAACAGGTATTCAGTGACTACCCAGAAAGTCCTTCCGCCTGCAGAAGAGATAAAAGACAGGTGGGTGGACTAAGAAGCTTAGAACCTACCTTGGTAGAAGAAAGGAATATGAAAAAGACAGTGTGAGAAAGAAAGAGAGATCAATGTGACTTAAATACAAGTCCCCACATAAGGGGAAAGACCACAGGAGAAAAAAGAGAGAAATCAATTCCAGTGATCTGGAGAGATTAGATGTGGCTTTTCAGAGCCAGCAAGGACAGGACCACCCACAGTGGTCTGGACCACCCACATCTCATCCACTGTGAGAATGTAGACCGTTCTCAGCAATCGGACTGCTGGCGCTCCAGAAACGTCGACATGACTCTGAGCTAGTAGCAGCAGCGCTCAGTAGCTGAGTCATGACTCTGCGCTTACTCTGAAGGGACACACAGTGAAGGGCCCCAGAGGCACCCAGTGGAGGGACTTCGATCACATCAATGTAGCATTCAGTCTCCTCGGAAAGAAAAAGAAGAGGCTCCAAGTCGACAAGTGGTGGGGAAATAAAAAGGAACTGGTTACTGTTTGCACGATCTGTAGTCATGTACAGAACATGATCAAGAGAGGCATGCTGGGCTTCTGTTACAAGATGAGATCTGTGTGTGCTCACTTCCCCATCGATGTTGCTATTCAGGAGAATGGTTCTTTTGCTGAAATCTGAAAATTTCGGGGGTGGGAAATACATCCACAGGGTTCAGATGAGACCAGACATTGCTTATTCAGTACCTCAAGCCCAGGAAGATGAGTTGAGTCTTGAAGGAAACCACAGGGAACTTGTGTCAGATACAGCAAGCCACAAGGATATCAGAAAATTTTTGGATGGTATCTACGTTTCTGAAAAAGGAACAGTTCAGCAGGCTGATGAATAAGCTCTGGGTGGTCCGGCTACAGAAACCACAAGATGCCAGATGATTCTTTGGACTCATTTGTGATATTTTAAAGATGAAATAAAAGCTCTTTTGATTTGGAAAAAAAAAAAAATACCAGCAATAATCACCCTGGTTTTTTTTTTCAATTCACTTGATAAAAATCATATAATGGACCATTCTAACCATTTAATACATATAATTCAGTGATTTTTACTAGACTTACAAATTTGTGCAACCATCACCACTATCTAATTCCAGAATGCTGTCAACACCACAAAAAGAAATCCCCTACCTATTAGCAGCCACCCTCATTCCCCAGTCCCTGGAAGCCTGTATCTACATTCTGTCTCTATGGATTTGTCCAGTCTGGAATTACTCTGTAAATGGAATCATACAACAGATGGCCTTTCAGGTCTGGCTTATTTCACTTAGTATCATGTTTTTGAGGCTGATTTATGGGTTTGGAGTTTCCTTCTGGGGCAATGAAAATGTTTTGGAGCTAGATAAAGGTGATGGTTCCGCAACATCATGAATGTACTGAACGTCACATTTTCAAATGATTGATTCTATGTTATGTGACTCAAATTTTTAAAGTGAAGTAAAAAAACAAAACAAAGTAGATACCTTTTGATGCCTTCGGATTGTGGTGCTGGAGAAGACTCTTGAGAGTCCCTTGGACTGCAAGGATATCAAACCAATCAATCCTAAAGGAAATCAACCCTGAATATTTATCGGAAAGACATGCTGAAGCTGAAGCGCCAATACTTTGGCCTCCTGATTTGAAAAGGTGACTCACTGGAAAAGCCCCTAATGCTGGGAAAGACTGAAGGCAAAGGAGAAGAGGGAGGCAGAGGATGAGATTGTTNGAATATTTATCGGAAAGACATGCTGAAGCTGAAGCGCCAATACTTTGGCCTCCTGATTTGAAAAGGTGACTCACTGGAAAAGCCCCTAATGCTGGGAAAGACTGAAGGCAAAGGAGAAGAGGGAGGCAGAGGATGAGATTGTTAGATAGCATTACCGACTCAAGGGACATGAATTTGAGCAAACTCCAGGAGACAGTGAAGGACAGGGAAGCTTGGCATGCTGCCGTCCATGGGGTTGCAAAGAGTCGGACACGACTGAGCAAGTGAACAACGACAACAACAGCCTTTTGACTCGGCAGCTCCACTTTAAGAGTTTCTCCTACGGGTATACATGAACGTATGGAACATGATGTATGTTCAGGGCTGGTCACTGCAAGCAGTGTTTGAAAGATCAGCTTATTAGAAACAACCGAGATGTCCAGCAGGGAACCAGTTAAATAAGAGATGGTGCAACCATGAAGTGGGACTTCCCAGGTGGCTCAGGGGTAAAAGAATCCGCTTGCCAATCGAGGAGTCGAAAGACATGAGAGTTAGATCCCTGGGTCAGGAAGGTCCTCGAGAGGAAGAAATGGCAACCCATTTCAGTATTCTTGTCTGGAGAATCCCATGGACAGAGAAGCCTGGTGGGTTACAGTCCATGGGGTCTCAAAGAGTCGGGCTCAACTGAGCGCCCACACAGACAACCATGAACTAGAAGAGCCACTAAATAAAGTAATGAAGCTCTTTGGGTCCTGTTAGGGGAAAGTATTCAGGTCAAAGTCTCAAGTAAAAAATGCAAAATACAAAGCAGAGTCTATACGAGACTACCACTGGTGTAAGAAAGAGGGGAAAAACATTAAGAGATCTCTTATGAGTTACCTCCTTTATGCGGAGAGGAACTGGGGACAGAACAGTGGGAGGGAGGATTTCCACTCTGTTCTGTTCTTGTTATTTTTGAATCTTGAATCATGGGACTATATTATCTACAGTCAATGGATATTCAATTGTAACATGCGACTGCAAAGAAAAGGTATCAATTGACAATTATTTAGTGTGTCTCAGCCCAGTTAAAGCTCAAGGCTGTCGTCCAGGCATTAGGTCCCAAATCACTAAATTCTCAGGACGGCTGGGGAGAGCGATCCCAGGGAAAGTCGCCTACACTCAAAAGCCGGGAACAGCTTAAAGCTGCAAGGAGGGTTGCTTAGCAACTAGAGTGAGAAGGCGGGCCATACTGCGCACGCGTACAGGTAGGACCAGAGGGCGCCGATAGGTCGTTTTGCGCACGCGCGGACTCGGGCCTCGGGGTGGTCGGGACCTGACGGTTGCTAGGGTGACAGGGATACAACATGGCGGCCGGGTCCTAACGCTGTCCGTTTCGGGACCACCACGGAGGTCCTAGTTTGGAGCCCTGCCTCTAAGGAGTGGAAGCCAGGGCCTACGCTTTCTATCCCTTTCTTCTCCGCCCAGGATCGGCAAGGGGTTGTCGCCGGCTTCCGCATCCAGGATGAAGAGCTGAGTGGAGCCGCGAGGGGCGGGGCCAGAGGGCGAGTGGCGGCGGGTGGGGACCGGCTTCGCGAGGCTCTCGGCGGGCGTGGGAGGTGGGCGGCGTGGGGACCCCAAACCTCGGTGGGCTGTCGGGGACCCGCGTCCCCGGGGGCAGCCCGAGGGGTTCAGGGCTGGTGGGGCTGTGAGGGGTCTCAGAACGTCGACCCGAGTCCCGCTGAGGTTTATTTTGGTGCGAGGTTACATTAGAGTTTGGGGAGTTTTTCATTCTTTTAAATGGTGGATTGAAAATATTTGGCAGTAATATAGTGAGCGGTTACACTGTGGCTTCCTACCTTTTATTTCATTGGTTTAGTAGACAATTGAGAGGAAAGCTGGGCTGTGTATTTTCCTTTATTATTATTTTGGGGTCAGGTAGGAGCACTGCCTTCGGAGAAGGAATGGCACCCACTCCAGTGCTCTCGCCTGGCAGATCCCACCGACGGAGGAGCCTGGCGGGCTGCAGTCCATGGGGTCGCTAGGAGTCGGACACGACTGGGCGACTTCACTTTCACGTTTCACCTTCATGCATTGGAGAAGGAAATGGCAACCCACTCCAGTGTTCTTGCCTGGAGAATCCCAGGGCCGGGGGAGCCTGGTGGGCTGCCGTCTATGGGGTCCCACAGGGTCGGACACGACTGAAGCGACTCAGCAGCAGCAGCACTGCTTTTGTCAGAACTTCTTTACAGAAATTTTGGAGGAGCCTTTCAGTAAAAAGAGCGTCGCTGGGAAGTTATGAAATGAGATAGTCATCCTTGAAAATGTGAGGGGTACCATATTTATCTGTGCTTCAATTTGTGAATTATGAACAGTCCAAGCGTAATCAACTAGAATGGGCTGCTTTTTTATTTTTACATTATTGTGCTTGTCATTTATGCTGCGAACCTGAGTTCCAGAAAAATTCCAACCCGTTTTGAAATGGCAACCCACTCCAATAATCTTGCCTGGAAAATTCCATGGACGGAGGTGCCTGGTGGGCTACAGTCCATGGGGTCGCAAAGAGTTGGACACTGAGCAACTTCACAACTTCACTTTGCTGTGAAAAGATTAAAGTATGTTGGGTGCAGTTATGATGTTAAATTTGCACTGTATCCTGATTGTCAATTGGTATTTAGTATATGGCATAAGTTGTGTAACAAAGATGTTTAAAACAATTAATTCATCTCATTCATCCTTTCCAAGACATTCGTATTTTCTTCATATAATTAAATTTTCCCTGCCCTGGGTCTTCATTGGTTCACGCAGGCTTTCTCTAGTTACATCCTGTGGGGCGCACTCTTGGTGTGGTGCCTGGGCCTTCAGTGGTGGCTTCTCTCTTTTCTGAGCAGAGGTTCTGGTGCACAGGCTTCAATAGTTGGAGCACTCAAGCTCAGTAATTGCGGCTCACAGGCTTTAGTTGCTCCCAGGCAAGTGAAATATTCCCTGACCAGGGACTGAACCCGTGTCCTCTACATCGACAGGAGGATTCTTACCCACTGTACCACCAGCGAAGTCCAAGAGGTTCTTATTTTCTTTTGTTAGATATTGTTTGTGTGATTGTCTTTTTCAGTAACGCACCCAAAGCAGTAGTTAGAATACAAAGTCTACAAAAGGCTTTACGTTTTTATGTATAGTGTGGACTTATATACATGTATTTTTTACTGTATTCCTTTTTTTTCCTTCCCAGCTATTCATTTTGAAAATTTTCGAATCTACAGAAAAGTTGCAAGAAGAGTACACTGAATATCCGTGCACCCTTCACCGAGATGCTCCGCTGGCCTTGTGTTTGTGTGCTGCCTCACCGTGCTCTGGCATTTTCTGGCTCTCTCCATCATGTATTTATTTTCACTAAACCTTTTGAGAGTTAGCTGTAGACATCACTACATTTCACCATTAGTAATTCAGCAAGTATCTGCTAAGAACAAGAACATTCTCCTACATAATCACAGTAAATAGCATGCTGGTACAATACTGTTGTGTAACATGCAGTCTATATCTCACATTTCCCCAGTTATCCCAGTAATGTCCATGATAGGTGTGTTTATTTTTTCCAGGATCCCAGTCAAAAATCCCAAATGTTAGCATATATGTACATATATATATATACACACACACAGTACATACACACACGCATGATCTATATGTTAACATTTGCATTTTATGATTTGTATCTTTTAAACTTTTGTTTTTTAAAAACTATTTGTTTATTTATTTGGCTGCACCGGCTCTTCAGTGTGAAGTGTGAAGTCTTGGTTGTGGCACATGGGATTTGGTTCCCTGAGCAGGGATCAGGCCCAGAGCCCCTGCATTGGGAGCTCGGAGTCTTAGCCACTGGGCCACGAGGGAAGTCCCAAAGGGTGCACTTTAAATTTTGTGTTTTTTTCCAAGTACAATTGACCCACAAAACTGCTGGTTCCAGCTGTACAGTGTAGTTATAGTGTTTCTACACATTATAAAATGATCATTTTTTATAAGTTTATGAATAATTTTACATATTTTTGTATTTTCATGATGGTTAGTAATTCAGGTCACCATTTTTCCCACAGTGCATGAACTAATTAATTTGGTACAGCCTTCTTTATTGAAGGATCTTGACCTGGTTTTTAGTGATTTGGTTTGAAGTACTTTCTCTCTCAAAAAGAGTGGGAATTAGAAGCTGAATCCTCTTTTAAACTCTAGTTGAGAGTCATACTTAGTAATTAACTTGCCCCTTCATTCTGACTGGAGAAGGATATGGCAACCCTGTCCAGAATTCTTGTTTGGAAAATCCTGTGGATGAGAACCCTGGTGGAGTAGAGTCCATAGGGTCGAAAGAGTCAGCCAGGACTGAACGACTAAAACAACCTAGTTCTGATGCTTATCACCTGCCTTGATTAAGATCTTTAGAAGCGGTTTTAATACAGATAGTTGGATTTGGGTGTGATAGTTTTAGAAAGTTTTAAAGTGAATTTGAACTCCATTTTCATGCTTTAAATAAGGCTCAAACTCTACTTAAACAGGCCTTGGTTTGGTAAAAATGAATGGAATCTTAATATGAACAACTTATTTATCTTCTGTATTCTATCTGCCTTTTTCATATAGCTATGTTACTTAAACTTTTTAAAAATTGCTTATTTATTTTTGTCTGTGCTGGGTTTCTGTTGCTATGTACTCACAGTCTTTCTGTACTTGTGGCCGGTGGGGGCTACTCCCTAGTTGAGTTCATGGGCTTCTCATTGCAGTATCTTCTCTTGTTGCTGAGCATGGACTCTAGGCTCATGGGCTTAGTTACTCCAAGGCAAGTGGGATCTTCCCAGACCAGGAATCAAACCTATGTCTCCTGCACTGGTAGGGAGTTCCCAGCCACCGGCCACCAGAGAAGTCCTATCAATGTTTATACTCCTCAGCATATAAGCCTTCCACTTTCTTGGTAGGATTTGTTTTTATTATTTTTTGATGCGATTTAAAAGGGATTATTGTTTATATTCCTTTTCTGATATTTTGTTGTTAGTGTAAAGAAATGCAACCAATTTCTGTATGTTGATCTTGTATCCTGCTGCCTTGCTGAACTTAATCAGTTCTTGTAGTTTGTGTCTTTAGGGTTTTCTATATATATAGTATCGTGTCCTCTGCATATAATAACATTTCCTCTTCCATTCCAGTCTGGCTGTCTTTTATTTTTCTTGTCTGATTGCTGTGGCTAGATCTTACAATACTATGTTAAATAAAAATGGTGAGAGTGGGCATCCTTATCTTGTTCCAGATTTTAGTGGAAAGGCTAAGAGCCTTTTCATTTTTATTCAGTTCGGTTCAGTTCAATTGCTCAGTCATGTCCAACTCTTTGCAGCCCCATGGACTGCAGCATGCCTGGCTTCCCTGTCCATCACCAACTCTCGGAGCTGGCTCAAACTCATGTCCATTGAGTCGGTGATGCCGTCTAACCATCTCATCCTCTGTCATCCCCTTCCCCTCCCGCCTTCAGTCTTTACCAGTATCAGGGTCTTTTCCAATGGGTTAGTTCTTTCCATCAGGTGGCCAGTGTATTGGAGCTTCAGCTTCACTGTCTGTCCTTCCAATGAATATTCAGGACTGATTTCCTTTAGAATTGACTGGTTTGATCTTGCAGTCCAAGGGACTCTCAAGAGTCTTCTCCAACACCATAGTTCAAAAGCATCAATTCTTCAGCATTCAGGTTTATTTATGGTCCAACTCTCACAACCATACATGACTACTGGAAAAACCTTAGCTTTGACTAGACAGACTTGTTGGAAAAGTAATGTTTCTGCTTTTTAATATGCTGTCTGGGTTGGTCATAGCTTTCCTTCAAGGAGCAAACATCTTTTAATTTCTTGGCTGCAGTCACCATCTGCAATGAGTTTGTAGCCCAGGTAAATAAAGTCTGTCACTGTTTCCATTGTTTCCCCATTTATTTGCCATGAAGTGATGGGACAGGATGCCATGATCTTAGTTTTTTGAATGTTGAGTTTTAAGCCAGCGTTTTCACTCTCCTTTTTCACTTTCATCAAGAATCTCTTTAGTTCCTCTTCACTTGCTGCCATAAGAGTGGTGTCACCTGCATATCTGAGGTTATTGATATTTCTCCCGGAAGTCTGGATTCCAGCTCCTGCCTCATCGTTTTTAATGGCTACATAATGTTTCAGCTTGTGGATTCAATCCCTGATCGGGGAACGAAGCTCCCCAAGCTGTGTGGCCAAAAAAAGAAGCAGAGCTTTTCTTTTCCTGAAAGCTGTCTTGTGCTCCTTTGCAGTCTGTCCCTCCTCCACTCCTGGCTCCCGAGATCAGTGACATGCTTTCTATTGCTGAAGTGTTGCCTTTTCTAGAATTTCATATAAATGTATGTGGTTTTCTGAATCTGTCTTCTTTGTTTAGCATTTTTTTTGGGGGGGGGGGTCCATGCATGTAGTAACATCTTAGTGAAAGTGAAGTTGCTCAGTCGTGTCCGACTGTTTGTGACCCCATGGACTCTAGCCCAGCAGACTCCTCAGTCCATGGGATTTTCCTTAGTAGTTTGGTCCTTCTTATTGCTGTGTTCTAGCCCATGAATATGCCACAGTTTGTTTACTCATTTTTCAGTTAGTGAACATTTGGATTGTTCCATTTTGTGGCTTTTGTGAATAATGCTACTATGAACATTCATGTACAAGTCTTTGTGTGGACATATGTTTTCATTTCTCTAGATTCCTAGGAGTTGAATCGCTGGATTGGGTTGGGAGAGTGTATTTACATTTATAAGAAACTTTCTGCTTTCTAAAGTGGCTGGCTATGCCATTTTTAGTTAACCATCATCCATATGTGAGAGATCCATTTATTCCACATCCTAGCCAACACTTGGTATTTTCAACCTTTTCAATTGGGGCCATTCTAGTGAATTTGCCTTAACTTGAGTTTTAAAAGGTAGTTGTTGTCATTTTATTTGTTCAACTGTCTATGGTCTTCCCCAATGGCTCAGTCGGTAAACAGTCAGCCTCCAGTGCAGGCGATGCAGGAGACCCAGGTTTGATCCCTGGGTCAGGAAGATCCCCTGGGGGAGGAAATGCCAGGAGAGGCCCATGGACAGAGCAGCCTGGCAGGCTACCAGCCAGGGGGTTGCAAAGGATCAGACACGACTGAGCACGCTGGCACACACAGCACCGTCGTGAAAGCGCAGGTGATGGTCAGCGTAGACACGGTCAGGGGATGTTGTGACGAGTGCCTGGTGGACTGCTTGGAGCAGAAGGCCCGGGAGGATCCAATAAGGGAAGAGCAAGCACGGCTGCAGTCGCCACTTGCGGTCATGCCGCTAACTGCTGGAGTCTGTGCGGCACTGTTCCTCCTACCAAAGAGTGGGTCTCTCCATCACGCCCTTCCCTGGTGGCTCAGACGGTGAAGAATCTGCCTGCAGTGCAGGAGACCTGGGTTCAGTCCCTGAGTCAGGAAGATCCCCTGAAGAAGGAAATGGCAACCCACTCCAGTATTCGTGCCCAGAGAATCCCATGGACAGAGGAGCCTGGCAGACTACAGTCCGTGGGGTTGCAAAGAGTCGGACGTGACTAACACTTTCACACATTCATATCATTGGCAGTGGGGTTCCCAAGCTCTGCCTTTCTCATGGGCATTATCAGCCGAGCCATTACTTTGGAAAGGGTCTTTTACCATGGTCACTGTTCTTATGAGTACACTTGTGTGACCTCTGCATCTCCTGGACAGCGTTGTGCTCATGGGACACAGCAGTGGCGGTGAGGTTGGGAAGTTATTCTGGGGTCAGACTTCCTGCGTGTGCAGCCTACTGCTTCATTGGTGTGGCTCTGGGCAGGATACCTAAATTCTCGGTGCCACAGTTCCTCATTTGTAAGATGGGCTAACGGGGTACCTGTTGCATGGGGTTGTTGAGATGATTAGGTGAAAAGTGGTGCCTGATGCTTAGCTTTCAGATCTTGGCGTTTGATAAATATCTTTCTCTGACAGAAGGAACCAGGACTCCTTGGCCAAATGGCAATCCTAGGACTGAAAAAAGAAATATACAAGATTTTGTAGTGCCAGAAAGTAAGAAGGTACTGAAAAAAACAGATAATGTAAGCCTAGACAGACAAACCTTGTGGATGGTGGCATGTGCAAGGGACCAAGGAGCCAACAGAAAGAGCTCCTAAAGGCCAGAGCGGGGACAGTTTGAAGCAACACACACCAAAGTAGCATTAGATTATCCCAGAATATAAAATGAATATCCACGGATTCCTACTAACATTAATGAAAAAACATATTCTGAAAGACAGTTTGATGGGGGACTATGAAGGTAGTTTAAGGAGCATCCTTCCAGTCATTTATCCTCCCTGCCCTCCTGATCTGTCTGTTGTTTATATGGATGGTCTGACCTGGGAAAGGACGTGACCTACGAGACAGGAGAGTGCTCGTTGTGATCTGAAATACCTGGTATTTAAACACAGATGAATAAAAAAGGATTGGTTGGCAGTTAGTAGTCATAATTTTGTGATTCAGCTGTCCGAGTTCCTCCTGCAGTGTGAGGCTTATAGGAATATTGGATTGGGGTGTGCGACGTGGCATTTCTTCTTTGATTCATTTGTTGAGGAGGATGTACAGGGTGTGAAAGAGGCTAGTAGACTTTGCCTTTAAGAGGCTTACGGCCTTATGGAGAGAGGTGCAGAGTGGACACGAAAGGTCTGTGGCAGAGGACAGGGGGCCCNGAGGCTTATAGGAATATTGGATTGGGGTGTGCGACGTGGCATTTCTTCTTTGATTCATTTGTTGAGGAGGATGTACAGGGCGTGAAAGAGGCTAGTAGACTTTGCCTTTAAGAGGCTTACGGCCTTATGGAGAGAGGTGCAGAGTGGACACGAAAGGTCTGTGGCAGAGGACAGGGGGCCCACAGAAGGAGGAAAGGCGTCTGCTCTGAGGCCTACCTACCAGGCTGGTCCTGGGAGATTAGAATCTACAGCATCACATACTCAATTTTGGACACTAGGCATCCATTAATTTGGTCTTTAATATTATCTAAACAGGAGTGTGCCCCCTTCCCTCTACCTCCCTTTTAAAGTAAAGGACCTACAGCTGGGGGCCCGGGAACACACTCTGTCCTCGAGCTGAGGGGTCGTGTCCTCCTGGCCTCTGTGTCCTCCACGCGTGGCCCAGCGCCCGATGTGCAGCTGACGCCCGTGGGCTGCAGTGAGGTCCGCAGTCCTGTAGTCACGCCGCCAGGGCTGTTCGTTCATTTAGGCCGAAGTGCAGTGCGCATCGGGCTTCCCAGGCAGCACTAGTGGCAAAAACAAAACACCCGCCTGCCAGAGCAGGAGATGCAAGAGACACGGGTTCAATCCCTGGGTCGGGAAGATCCCCTGGAGCGGGGCACGGCAACCTACTCCAGTGGTCTTGCTTGGAGACTCCCACAGACAGGCGGGCTGCAGCCCGTAGGGTCATAGAGGGCTGGACACAGCTACGTGGACTTAGCATGTGCGCAGAGCCGACGTTGTGCTGGGTGGGGATGTGGGCCCAAGACCACCCCTAGATTCTTAGCATGCGCG